>OY731403.1:70120401-70145144 GCA_963425845.1 Sphenostylis stenocarpa
TATGCCCGACCCCCGAGCATTTTTAGGGCACACATTTCCCCGAAATTACAAAAGAATGCTATTCTTACTATCTGCTTCTCTTCTTGCTAAATATATCTATACCCCATTTATAATAAACAAGGTTTAGATAGACGTTTTGTTCCAAATGCGTCAGAACAATCAAAGCTAAGTCAAATATGATTGATTAACTAGAAACACGGATAAAATTTATCTCAATAGAATCAAGTTTCGACAATGTTATGCAAAAAATATATATATACAAAAAAGGAGAGCCCATCAAGGCCAAAGGCCAAGGCAAGAAAATAAGAGGGCAAAATACCCGGCAGGAAACCCACAAAAGGGGGGTGCACAAAAGTTAGGGTAAACCCGGCAGGAGACCCGAACAATAATAAAGGGTGGCCTGGGCAAAAGTTAGGGTTACGAAAAGTCCGCTAGGTATTCCTAAAAAATAAATACAAAAAGGGAAACCTAGACAAAAGTTAGGACATAAGCATAACATCCTAGGCTGAAAACCTGAAAGGGCGGGCTAGGAAAGTTAATTAATCACAAAAAGGCGCCACAAATCAGTAAAGTAAAGACGCCACATCATAAGAACGAAACGTTTGCCTAAACTAGCCTAAACACAGACCAACCTTAGCTAGCCATTCCTACAGAAACCTCTATTACAAAAAATATCCCTCTAAAACACAAGCCCTTGTTGTAAATCCTTTTCTTTCTCTTCTCTTGACCATTTCACTATAAAGCATTCAAGTAATAAGGGGAATGTGGAAATATAGTGATCAATAGGAAGGTTGAAATCCCTAAGGAAAGGAAGGGGAGCATTGATATGGCAGTTTCCCTACGAACAAAAGATTGCTCTTCGGCTATAGCAAGAAAAGTCTGAGACAGCAAATCAGGTACAACCAAGCTTGTTAATCAAGAAACATGATGACAGAAAGGTACAACGCCAAGAACGCGCCCGAAGTCAAAGCACATCAGTTAAAACTTTCGAAATATTAACTGAAATAGATCATAGGATGCATATCATGAAACATTACATACATTAAAACATCAATGAATGGAGTCCTATCCTCCTTCTCAACAAAAAAACATGAAAACCAACTCGAAAATCTTGAGACAGCCATCCCAAGGGTGAGACGGCCGTCCCAAACAGCCAATTTCAAATGGGACGCCCGTCCCAAGTTTGAGACGCCCGTCTCAGGGCCAAATTTTCAAGTGAGACGGCCGTCCCACTCCCCAGTTGGCTGTCCCAAAGGAAAATTTTCAAGTGAGACAGCCGTCCCAACCCAGACGACCGTCCCACCACTCCTGGCTCCTCCTATATATGTTAGGCGCGGATCCTTGCTTTGGTACACCATTCCAAGCATTCCATCTTGCTTCTCCTCCCTTTCTACACACTTTTAGCATCCTTAAGTGAGTAAGGCATACAATGGAACATGGAGAGGCTTCATCCAGGAGAAAATGCACCAGAACATCCGCTAGAGGAACTCCTGTCACCAACACTTTGCTGGCAGAACCACATCAACAAAGGATGGCAAATATCCAACAATTTTCCTAGCATCCCATGCTGCGGCTGGATTTTGAAATCCTAGCTACATTTGGTTGGGATCAAGATGTCAGAAGGTTCATCCACAACATAGGATGGGATTTTCTGCTTCGTGAGCCACCTACTCGAATCCACCTGCTACGCTGGAATTCCTTGCCTCCGTCAATCTGGTGGAAATGCCGTCCACGACTCCTGGAGTGCCACCTACTCAAGCCGTCTCCTATTGGATGGACGGGGCATACCAGACTACTTTTCTGGATGACTTTAATGTCATAATGGGTTTTTGCCAACGAGCAGACACGAGGACACCAGAATATAGGTCTGCGTATCTCGAGAAACCTGCTGCTCTCACTACCACCAACATGTGGAAAGAAATCACCGGAGCACATAACCTGTCGTCACATCTGAAGGGTGCAGCTTTTTCTCCTCCGCTCCGCATATGCCATAAACTGCTAGTCGGGACCATGCATAGCCGGAAGGAAAGCCAAGGGAAGGTACGCTAGCTGACCTTTTCATTGTCTATTGTATGCATCAAGGACATCGATGAAACCCAGGGTATGCCTTCCTGAAAGCCGTAAAGGATTACGGAACTCGTGGCTGAGCAGGAGCCATCATGGTTGCCCCCTTTCTCACCCCTTTAGCTGAATATTGGGGATGCACTGATGGAGAAGACCTCCCAGCTAGCCTCCAACCAGAGCCGATTAACGGAGGAACACTGGTCCACATGAACATCCTTAGTCGACAAGGATCAAGGTTTATTTTAAACCCCATAATCTCGATTTCACTGGATATGCGTGATTTCGACACACCATAGGACATCCCTGCGACTTCGGAATCCTAGCAGCAATCATACGATCCAGACTTCGCCGGCTTATACCGACGTATAGATGATGAGCACGCCTATATGGAAGGGCAGTTCCAGTTCATGCGACAGCAGTTCAGTCAGCTGACCATGAGGCAAGATAGGACCGATCGTTAAATAGAAAATTTGGTCCAGACTCAGGCAAGGTTCCAGCACCGCATACTCCGCCGCATCCCTTCGCCAGCACCATCCTCCCATTCCAGCCCAGAAGCAGATGATTAGGAGGTCTTTAGATATTTGCTAGTAGTTTAAAAATGCTTGAATGTATCACCAAGAAAAAAGAAGTAATAAATAAAAGTTGTTATTTCTTTTTACATTTCAAAAATCCCACGTGTACAAAAATTATAAAATAAAAAGGCACACGTGATATATTAAAAAGCCAGATTTCAAATAACTCGCGATAAAGATCAAAATCGCGAAAGAAAAAGGTGAAATCAAAACTATTTCAGCAGAATAAAGAGCTTAAAGGAAACTAGCTCTAACCTTCTATCCCAATAAACGAAGGTGCACTAGAAAAAGGACAACGGAAAGGCTCGATGATCCCCAAATGGATCCTTGCCTACTCCAAAGGCAAAACAAAAAATTACTTCGCGACTCAACATCACCACATGAGTCGTCAAACAGAGTCACTTAAAAGATCCGACCACCATCCTTCCATCCAAGAAAGAAGGAAGCCATCAAATAGAAAAGCCAACGGAAAGGCTCGATCATCCCCAAAGCGGATCCTTGCCTACTCCAGAGGCAAAACAAAAAGATTACTTCGCGACTCAACATCACCACATGAGTCATCAAGCACACTCATGCAGAATCTCCGCCACTTCCCCAAAGGAGAATAAGGACTACACAAGAGTCCATCAAAGAAAATACGGAGTCAAATCCTCCATATCACCAGGGGGTAACAGAAAGAAAAGAAAAACTTTTCATTACCCAATAGAGGCCACAACCAAAAAAGGCCGAATAAAAAATCTCCAAGTAGAGCATATCAAGAAAAGTCTACAAAAAAAGGAAAACAAGAAAACTTCTATCTTCCAGCTCAAATAAGAGCTTCACAAAGCCAGGAGCCAAGACTCCATCATCAAAAGATTGGATCCCCAGGAAGCCAATAAACTCCCTGGGATCGCCAAAAAGATAAGAGAAAAAATAAATCTCTTCATCCAGCAGATAACAGAAGAAAAAGCCAGTGTGCATAAAAGGTGCACACATTCAAAAGCCAAATTTTCAAAAATCGCGAAAAAGAGATAAAATCGGGAGAAAAAGGTAAAAACCCATTCCCCAGCGGAATAAGAGCATAGGCAAAGCCAGCTCAAAGCAACAACATCCAACAAGGAGTCAAAAACTCCATTCCTCCCTAGGGGGCAAGTCAAAATAGATTTCCGGGAGTGCAATCAAATCCCCGATGGATCACCAAAAAGAAAAAGTATCACCAGTAAGCCTACGATAGAGGCAAGCTACAAATTCATATCCTCAGGAAGTTAATCACCTATAACACCCAATATGAATATCCCCAGTGAAATGCAAAGCCTTACTACCAAGAAAGCCTCTGCCTACTCAAAGGCAAGCAAAGAGCCAATATCCCCAAGAAACGGGAAATCAACCTATGCAAGAGGCAATACAAGTCCAAAGCACAAAGCTTCCAATAAAGCATCTGCCTACTCAGAGGTATTATCAAGAGCAAATATCCTCAAGTGGCACATCAGCCTATTCAGAGGCGAAAAAACAACAAGTATAAAGCCTTCACCACTATTGAAGCATCTGCCTAAAAACAAGAGGCACAATCAACAAGAAAACCACAAATCCCCAGGAGATTCCTGCCTAAAATAAGAGGCAACCAACAGGAAACCCCCGACAAAGACCGGATGACTAAAAAGAAAAGCAAAAAACAAGAATCCCCGACAAAGCCGGATGGCTAAACAAAAAAGACAAAAACAAAGAATTTCCGGCAAGACCGGATGGCTAAAAAAAAAGCCAAAAGCAAAGAATTTCTGACAAGACCAGATGGCTAAAAGAAAAGCCAAAAACAAAGAATCCCCGGCAAAGCCGGATGGCTAAACGAAAAAGACAAAAACAAAGAATCCCCGGCAAGACTGGATGGCTAAACAAGAAAAGCCAAAAACAAAGAAATCCCCGGTAAAACCGGATGACTAAAATAGAAAAGTCAAAAAGAAACATCAATCACTCCCCACGAAATAGGCGCATGATCAGAAACAGTAAGCCGCCAACACATCTTCATAACTAGATGACCATAGGATTGACTATCAAAAAGTACATCCTCAGAGCCTTGCAGAACGGGGTTCATACCAGGTGCGGGTAGGTACCCATCAGAGCCTTGCAGAACGGGGATCGTACCAGGTGGGGGTAGATACCCATCAGAGCCTTGCAGAACGGGGTTCGTACCAGGTGGGGGTAGGTACCCATCATAGCCTTGCAGAACGGGGTTCGTACCGAGTGGGGGTAGGTACCCATCAGAGCCTTGCAGAACGGGGTTCATACCGGGTGGGGGTAGGTACCCATCAGAGCCTTGCAGAACGAGGTTCGTACCGGGTGGGGGTAGGTACCCATCAGAGCCTTGCAGAACGGGGTTCGTACCGGGTGGGGGTAGGTACCCATCAGAGCCTTGCAGAACGGGGTTCATACCGAGTGGGGGTAGGTACCCATCAGAGCCTTGCAGAACAAGGTTCGTACCAGGTGGGGGTAGGTACCCATCAGAGCCTTGCAGAACGGGGTTCGTACCAGGTGGGGGTAGGTACCCATCAGAGCCTTGCAGAACGGGGTTCGTACCGGGTAGGGGTAGGTACCCATCAGAGCCTTGCAGAACGGGGTTCATACCGAGTGGGGGTAGGTACCCATCAGAGTCTTGTAGAACAAGGTTCGTACCAGGTGGGGGTAGGTACCCACCAGAGCCTTATAAAATAAGGTTTGTACCGGATGAGGGTAGGCACTCATAAGAATCTAGCAAAAATGAAGATTCGTACCAGGTGGGGGTAGGTACCCACCGAGCCTTATAAAATAAGGTTTGTACCGGATGAGGGTAGGTACTCATCGGAATCTAGCAAAAATGAAGATTCGTACCAGGTGGGGGTAGGTACCCACCGGAGCCTTATAAAATAAGGTTTGTACTCGGATGAGGGTAGGTACTCATCGAATCTAGCAAAAATGCGGATTCGTACCGGGTGGGGGTAGGTACCCACCGGAGCCATATAAAATAAGGTTTATACCTGGATGAGGGTAGGTACTCATCAGAATCTAGCAAAAATGCAGATTCGTACCAGGTGGGGGTAGGTACCCACCAGAGCCTTATAAAATAAGGTTTATACTGGATGAGGGTAGGTACTCATCAGAATCTAGCAAAAATGCAGATTCGTACCAGGTGGGGGTAGGTACCCACCAGAGCCTTATAAAATAAGGTTTGTACCGGATGAGGGTAGGTACTCATGAAAACCTAGCAAAATGCATCAGGTAGAGTAAAATACTCACCAGAGCATTACAAAAACGGGTTGCAAATACCTTGCTTTTATTAGAGGATAGTTCAAATGTTGAGCACCTCGGAAGTAAGTACCCACAAGAGTTTAGCAAAATGCGAACTCGTACCAGGTGAGGGTAGGTACTCACCAAAGCCTTGCAGAACAAGGTTCATACCAAGTGGGGGTAGGTACCCACAAGAACCTTATGGAATATGGTTCAGAATCTAGCAAAGAGCAGATTCATACCTAGTGGGGGTAGGTACCCACAAGAGTCTAGTGAAATGCAGACTCATACCCGGTGAGGGTAAGTACTCACCAAAGTCTTATAAAAGAAGCCTCAAACCAGATAGGGGTTGGTACCTATCAGAAATATTTATCATCCGGAAGATCTTCAAGCGAAGGAGCATCTGAAGGATAACTGGGCAAAAAGGGTTAACTCCTTCCCCTACCAACTAACATTGTCGGCATATTAGGCCAACAATTAGTCAGGCAGGTGAAGGGGGGCCAGCTGTAGATCCCTAATTTTTCCCGGTCTCTCAATAAAGGCTAAGGAGACTTCCTATAACAAGACAAAGCTTGCCTGGCATCTTAATATAGGCCAAGAAGACTTCCTATATGAAGATAAAGCTTCAATGGACGTCTATCAGCATCAATCGACGTCCGAATAAAGAAAGGAAAGCTTCCCTGGGGTCCCAGAACACAAAATTTGGCAAAACTAGTTGAGACGGTCGTCCCAGAAGTTGGGACGGCCGTCCCAGAAGTCCAGACGATCGTCCCAAGTTCTCGACGGCTGTCCCAACTGATTTTGAGGCTCGAGACGACCGTCCCAAATCCCAGACGGCCGTCCCAACTTCTCCAGACGCTCATCCCTATTTTCCAGGCCCCAGACGGCCGTCCCAAGCTGCCAGGCTGCGAAAACTATAAATAGGAGGCTCATTTGCCACTTTTCCACACCCCAGACAACTCCAAGTACTTGTCTTCTCTGCCTACTTCGAATGAGCTCTCCGATTGCCTTAAAAAGGTAACAATCGGTTAAGGAATTGTATTCCAGCATTCGATTCTTCTTTAAAATTTAGTAGAGTCGATCTTGTATTCGGGGAGGAGAGTCTTTGTAGATCGGGGGATTGCCAAAACACATCCTCACAGTTCAAGATTTGTAATACAAAGCTTGCTACGGAGGTTTTTGTCACTTCTCTTCTCTTTTATGGCTTTATTTATTGCTTTATGTATGCAATATGAAATAAAGTCATGTAGATAGTCATTTTTTAATATTATGCAATAAAATAGGGTAATAGCATAATTTCTCGTAATATTCACTTAATGAATGAATCCGTCATAGGGAACCCGAAAGGGGCGTTGTGGGGTGCTAACACCTTCCCCACACGTAACTAACTCCCTTACCTAACTCTGGTTATAATGGCCAAGTTTGGTTTTTCTTAAAATCAATGCCTTTTATCCTTTTCCAATGTTTACGATCAAAACATTGGTGGTGACTCCATAAGAACCCCTTTTCGAAAACCTTGCTTTTATTAGAGGATAGTTCAGTTGTTGAGCACCTCGAAAGCAATGAACACATTTTAACATAAAACGCGAGTCTAAACCATCTTTTCGCGACCGCTCGCATAAACGTTCGAGATGTCCTTAGACGTCAGAACAGACGGCGGTGACAGCGACAGTTGGCTATCTTGGACTCTAATTTTACAGACTCAAAAAGACAAAAACAGAGTTATTACAAGTAAATACAAATGCTTATAAGTCTTCAAGACTTCAAGTTCTTTTCTCTAGAATCATCATCAAAATCTTCAAGCAACATACTCATGTATAATCAACAATAGTTGTGGGCATCCTTAAACAAGGTAGGCCAGAAAAAACGGGATTGGAGGACCTTAGCAGTAGTCCTCACTGCATTAAAATGGCTAACATAAGGAGAACTATGACAATGCCAGAGAATGCTTTTGGCTTCCTCACTTGTCACACACCTTCTCAATAAGTTATCACTCCCTATTTTGAAAAGATAGGGATATTCCCATACAAAATAGTACGGATCTTTGAAGAACTTCTTCCTTTGATGTCAATTAAAATATTCTGGAATAACCCTTGCATCTTTGAAATTTTCCATATCAACAAACCATGGCCTCTCTTGCACCATCATCAATTTTTCATCAGGAAACTCCTCCTGCACTTCTAACTAGGTGTTAGTCACTTCAGTATTCACTAATCTAGATAAATGATCAGCTACAAATTTTTCATTGCCCTTTTTGTCCTTGATTACCAAATTGAATTCTTGCAACAATAGAATCCATCTTATTAATCTAGGTTTAGAATCAGATTTGGTTAACAGATATTTAATTCCTGCATGATTAGTATATATAATTACAACAGAACCAATCAAATAAGCTCTAAATTTTTCCAGTGCATATACTATAACTAATAGTTCTTTTTCAGTTGTCACATAATTAATTTGTGCTTCATTGAGAACCTTACTAGCATAATGTATAGTATGGAAACCTTTAGACTTTCTCTGGTCTAAGACTGCTCCTATGGCATAATCACTTGCATCACACATTAATTCAAAACCTAAATTCCAATCATGAACAATTATTACAGGAGCTGAAATTAATTTTTGTTTCAAATGTGAAAAAGCATGCAAACATTAAACATTAAAATTAAAAGAGGCATTCTTATTGAGCAAATTGTTGAGTGGCTTGGCAATGTTTGAAAAGTCTTTGATAAATCTCCTATAGAATCCAACATGTCCTAGAAAACATCTAATTCCCTTCACATTTGTTGGTGGTGGTAGTTTTTTAATAACCTCCACTTTTGCTTTATCAACTTCAATTCCTCTGGCTGAGATTTTATGGCCTAGTACCACACCTTCATGTTAGAAATGTAGGCTGAGATCAAGAGGGGGGATGAATTGATCTTTGAAAGATTTTCACAATTTACAGAATATAAATTATCTATTTCAAAGATTTTGAATTCTGATCACTTCTTGAATCAAGAAAAATAAGCAATTTAATGTAAAACACAAGAGAGTAAAGCTTTAGAGAAAGACAACCAAGATTTATACTGGTTCACCCAAACCACAAGGCTACATCCAGTTTTCAGCCAAATTCCAGCTGAGTTCCACTAGGTTGAATGTATTACAGATTACAATTCCAAATCACACAACACCCAATCTACCAGAAGAACCAAATTCTAGTTTTTGCACCTAAACCTTCACCAAGAACCAAATTCCAGTTCTTGAACCAACCTGCAGCCAAATTCTAGCTATAGAACCAGTGCCCAACACTTCCAGACACCCATAATATAGTAAAGAATCGAAAAGAAACAAAGAGAAGAAAGTAGAACAATCAAACCCAATATATGCAGTTCCTACAGTATGAGTTTCTTCACAAAAAGAAAGCAAAAATGCCTCAAGAAAGAACTTTGTAAAACTCCACAAAACTTGTACAATTCTTTCTTGAAAATCTCTCTTATGATTGCTTGATTGATTGCTAAAAAGATGATTTTAAAAGACTGAAGTAATCCTATTTATATAGAGTCTTTTTCCAACTAACTAGTTTAATTAATCGATTAAATGGTCTTTTAATCAATGATTAAATCTTGATTAATCTATTAATTCTTCTTTTAATCAGTTAAAATGTGCTAAATCATTTTCCAGATTTATTTTAACGGATGCGATGAGGTTTTAATTGATTAAAACATTTAAACAAAAATTCTCTAAGTTATTTTAATCGATTAATTTGTGTTTTAATCGATTATAATTCTGCCAAACTTTTTCTCAAAACTTCATAAGTGATTTTAACTGATAACAACAAGTTTTAACCGATTAAAACACTTGATACAAATTCCCTTAAGTTGTTTTAATCGATTAATTTGATGTTACATCGATTAAAATTCTAGCAGAACATTTTTCAAAACATCTCAAGTGATTTTAATCGATTATTTTGAAGTTACATCGATTAAAATACTGACAAAACATTTTTTTAAAACAATTCAAGTAATTTTAATCGATTAATTCGAAGTTACATCGATTAAAATATCGATGATAACATTTTTCAAGATATTTGAAGTGATTTTAATCGATTAATTCAAAGTAATATCAGTTAAAATACTGGAAGAAGGTTTTCAAATACTCTTTTAGTGAAAATAATTGATTAGTACGAGTGTGTATCGATTAAAACAGTTCCAGTGAATGTTTTAAATGGTTTTAATGGATTATTTCGAAATATATCAGTTAAAATTCTGTTATGAATGTTCCTAGCCCATTTTAATTGATTAACCTTATATAGTATCAGTTAAAACTATTTCTTAAAAACAGTTTAATCGATTATATTGATTTTTAACAGATTAAAACATTTTTAGAAGCATTTTCAAATTCTTTTAAATGATCAAACCTCATGCAGTAGAGAGATATGAATACCTATTAATATTCATGATAACTCACTAAATACTCTACCCCTAAACCCAAGTAGCCTTTGACTTCATCAAATCCACAAGATCTTTATTCTGTCATCAAGTTCAATAAGTTCTTGTAGACCCCAAATCTTGCCCGGCCTCATAATAAAGACCAGAAGACCTCCTTTTTGAAGATGGATGAAGCCTAAGAAGCCATTAGGAGAGACTATTAGGCCCCATATTAGGATAGGAGAGATTTTCTGCATGTAAATAAGGATTCTTGCCTTTTAGGGTCGAGATCGCCGTCTCGTATTCGGGACCTCCGTCTCGCCTTGAGAAAGTGGCGAGACGACCGTCTCGTTTGGCGAGACGGCCGTCTCGTCATTTCTACAAGGCGAGACGATCGTATTGAATGGCGAGACGGCCGTCTCGACCTGACAGGCGCGAATCCCTATAAATAGTCGCGCCATTCCCCTCATTTCACACAGTTCTTCCATTCTCTCTCTTGTCACTTCATCAAATTCTCTTCCTATAACCCCTCCGAAGCACTTCCAGAGTTTTCTGAGAGTTTCTAAGAGTTTTTATAGCATTTTTGAGAGGTTTTCGACACTGTAGAGAGTAAAGGGCTGCCACAAAGCACCCTAATTTTCAAAAGATTAATATAAAGCTTGCCTCGGAGGTTTCTACACTCTCTCTCTCTCTCTTTACTGCTTGTAGACCCCTAATTTTGCGCGGTCTCTCAAATAAAGGCTAAGGAGACTTCCTATAACAAGATAAAGCTCGCCCGACATCTCAATAAAGGCCAAGGAGACTTCCTATATGAAGATAAAGCTTCAATGGACGTCTATCGACATCAATCGACGTCCGAATAAAGAAAGGAAAGCTTCCTGGGGTCCCAGAACACAAAAGCTGGCAAAAACAGTTGAGATAGCCGTCCCAAGGGTGAGACGGCCGTCCCAAGGGTGAGACGGCCGTCCCAAACAACCATTTTCAAGTGGGATGCCCGTCCCAAGTTTGAGACGCCCGTCTCAGTGCCAAAATTTGAATGGGACGGTCGTCCCAAATCCCAAACGGCCGTCCCAACTTCTCCAGACGCTCATCCCTATTTTCCAGGCCCCAGACGGTCGTCCCAAGCTGCCAGGCTGCGAAAACTATAAATAGGAGGCTCATTTGCCACTTTTCCACACCCCAGACAACTCCAAGTACTTGTCTTCTCTCCCTACTTCGAATGAACTCTCCAATTGCCTTAAAAAGGTAACAATCGGTTAAGAAATTGTATTCCAGCATTCGATTCTGTTAGAAAAGTAGGATGAGATCAAGAGGGGGGGGGGGTGAATTGATCTTTGAAAGATTTTCGCAAATAACAGATTATCTATTTGTAAAAATAAGATTTCAGATCTGTTGTTGAATCACAAAGCAATCAATCAACAATAAACGCAGCAACAGAATTAAAAGAGGAGAAAGGTTTAGAAAGATATCACCGGTGTTTATACTGGTTCACCCAATACCAAGGCTACGTCCAGTCTCCAGCCAAATTCCAGCTGGGTTCCACTAGATCAAATGTTTTACATATTACAATCTTACACTTAATCTACCACAAGAACCACAATTCCAGTTCCTGCACCTAACCTTTCACCAAGAACCAAATTCCAGTTCTTGACAACCTCTACAACCAAATTCCAGCTACAGAGAAACCAGTGCCCACAATTCCAGGCACCAAACAATACAAAAAGAATGTAAAGAAATGAAAAGAAACTAGAATGCTCAAACCAGTTTTATGCAATTCTGCAGTGTGTTTCTTCTCCAAAAGAAAGCAATTTGCCTCAAGAAAGAATTTCAAAGAACTTCACAAAAACTGGCGCGAATTTTTCTTGGAAGAGTGCTAAAGTTTGCTTGCTTGATTGCTAAAGATTGATGTTTAATTGTCGTGTTTAAAATGTTCAAGCCAAACTGTTTTTATAGAAGATTTTCAAAACTGCTGGTTTAATCAATCTGTTAAAAGATTCTTTTAATTTGTTAAAAGTGTAGTTTTAATCTGTTAAAACTTATTTTAATCCATTAATACGTTCTTGATTTTTTAATAGATTTGTTTTAACTGATACGACAACGTTTGTATCAATTAAAACTCTTTACAAAAAATCTTCTAATTTGATTTAATCGATTGTTTCATGTTTCAATCGATTAATATACTGCAAAACTTTATTGTAAAATTTTCCAAGTGATTTTAACTGATAAAAATAAGTTTTAATCGATTAAAACGCTGTGTAGAAATTTTCTAAGTTGTTTTAATCGATTGAAACATGTTTTAATCGATTGAAAAAGTTCTGATCGGTCATAACTCAATTCTGATCGATCATATCTGATTCTGATCGGTCATAATTGCATTCTAATCGATCATCCTGAACACTAAGTGGAGTTAATCGATTAAAACCAAGTTGTATCGATTAAAATACTGCAAAAACACTTCTCTTAACATTTTAAGTGATTTTAATCGGTTATTTCGAAGCTTTATCAGTTAAAAACTTGTTTAAGAAAGCTTTTGTTAAAATACTTGGTTTTTAACTGCTTAAACGTTTGTAGAGGCATTTCGCAAAATCTTTTAAGTGAAGAAACCTCATGGAGTAGAAAAGATAAAAATGATTATACCTAAGCATAGCTGTGGACACACTAATCTCTCTACTCTTTGATCTAAGTGACTGTTGACCGCTACAAAGTTGACTTTGACTTTATCTTTGACTTCATCAAATCAACAAGATCTCTTTCAGAGTATTTCAATAAGATCTTCATCACTTTCAGATTCTTCTTTAAAATTTAGTAGAGTCGATCTTGTATTCGGGGAGGAGAGTCTTTGTAGAGCGGGGGATTGCCAAAACGCATCCTCACAGTTCAAGATTTGTAATACAAAGCTTGCTACGGAGGTTTTTTCACTTCTCTTCTCTTTTATTGCTTTATTTATTGCTTTATGTATGCAATATGAAATAAAGTCATGTAGATAGTCATTTTTTAATATTATGCAATAAAATAGGGTAATAGCGTAATTTCTCGTAATCTTCACTTAATGAATGAATCCGTCATAGGGAACCTGAAAGGGGCGTTGTGGGGTGCTAACACCTTCCCCACACGTAACTAACTCCCTTACCTAACTCTGGTTATAATGACCAAGTTTGGTTTTTCTTAAAATCAACACCTTTTTATCCTTTTCCAATGTTTACGGTCAAAACATTGGTGGCGACTCCATAAGAACCCCTTTTCGAAAACCTTGCTTTTATTAGAGGATAGTCCAGTTTTTGAGCACCTCGGAAGCAATGAACATATTTTAACATAAAACGTGAGTCTAAACCATCTTTTCGCGACCGATCGCATAAACGTTCAAGATGTCCCTAGACGTCGGAACGGACGGCGGCGACAGATGGCAACTCCACGGGGGAAGCTAGAGAGTTGATCCCATTTAGTGACGGATAAAATTCAAACTAAGTGAAGATTTGAAATTACGCCTTTACCCTCTTCCGTATGTTTTATTGTATGGCTTTAATAACTGCTGTATGATTATTTTCTGCAAATTGTATGAAATATAAATTGCACACAAAAACCCTTGCACACTACAGTCCCTCTATACCCGGGGGCAAGAGTGAATACCTATAGGGAGTGGGTGGCAGATACGACCGACTTGTTGGCACACGGGGCTACAACCGTTGTCGGAAACCACCAACTCAAGGTGATAACTCTCTTCTTTTGGTCTAAGGATGTTGACACGGAGTTTCGTGCATGACCTGAGGACTGAGAGATTGAGAGGTCCCTATAATGGGGGGCACCTTGTGGACCTTTGGCCTTGGTGAGAACAGTTTAGAACCACCTAAACCAAGCATGTTTCTGCAGGAAAACCCCACCTCAAAAATAGCGTGGCTCTACTCGCGGATGTATGAATTGTGTGTGCATTCGTTTGCTGCATTTGTATTGATGCATTAGCATAGGGTAATCATACAACAAACAAAATAGTGAAAAACCCTAAAAATCATAAAAGTGATAAGATAAACCACTTTATCTCAGACAGTCTCCAGTTAAGCTAGCCTGGTTTCAGGTTCTTTGAAAGCTAAGTAGCCACGTTAACCGACAGAAGAGATAAAGGGTCATAAAAAAATAATAAAAACAAATTAAAGCCATAAAAATATCTTTTACAATAAAAAGATTTTCGACAGAGTCGTATCATTCATACCATATCATCCAATAAGTAGTAAAACTAAGAGGGAAAATAAATGCAGCATGCATACACATCATTTTAATAAACCTCCAAAAAATGGGTCTTAAGAGCTTTTTTGGGAAAATTACTGGGCCAAATGGTTCTTCATCTCTTTCTCTTCGTTTTGACATGTTGTGCGTCCAAATCGGACAACCCAGTCAAAAGTTATTCCACTTTCAATATCTGTTGTCATAGAAAAATATTTTTGTAGTGCATGCATAAACACACTCATTCTAGGATGCATTAGATATCCTTAGATAATAGCGAAAGAGACCCAAGTGCATTTATAACCTTCCTAGAAGAGATAAGTGTGCTAAGGTAAGATGGTAACCTTTTCGAAAAAAAGGGGAACCATCACACCAAGGTGGGTATGGTACTCCCTAAAGCATAAGCTTTTAGGAAAATACCAAAGCTATTGTCTAAGGCATATCTATTTCACACTAATCATTCATAATAATAAAAAGCTATAATAAAATCTTTAAATCATTTAGAAAGTGGATGGTCTTCTTCCTGTCCCCACTCACGCACAAAATCTAAGAGGATGGAGCAATTAGAGGAGCAGAATCGTATGCTCACCGCTGAGCTTAATGCCATAAAGAAGCAGGTGCCACAATTAAAGGAGCGGTTAGAGGAACAAAACCACAGGCTTACCACTGAGCTTAACTTCGTAAAAGAGCAGATGGCGTATTTAATGGAACTAATGCGCCGACAATGCCTCTACAATGAGGATTGCAAACAACAAATTTCTGCCCTAGAAGAGAAATTAAGGGCATTAGAGGGATACAACTTTGATGTAAAGGAGGTAACCGATGTCAAAAATACTCGATTCCCTTCCAAGTTTAAGAAATCCCACGCATCATTCAAGAAGTCCTTTGGCAAGAAGAAAGAGGGGAGCGTAAATGTCATCAACCTCACTACCCCTTCTTCCCTTTCACAACCATCTAGGCAGTCACGCAGACAAGAGAAGAAATTCACTCCCATTCCAACCTCCTATGGAAGTCTACTGCCAGAATTGATAAAAGACCATCTCCTAGCATATGTCCCTCCAAAGAAGATGGATCCACCCTACCCAGAATGGTACAAACCTAATGAGAATTGTGATTACCATTCAGGTGCTCCTGGGCATTCTGTGGAGAATTGCATGGCCTTGAAGTATAAGGTCAAAGAATTATTGAATGTCGGGTGGATTACTTTCAATGCTCCCAACCCTTAGGTGGATGACACGCCTCTGTCACAACTAGAATAGTGAGCTTGGGTAGAGAAGGCCAGCTAACTAGGGCTCCCCATTTTGTGCATCTTTTGGTTAAAAGAAATAAAAACTAATAATAAAAAGCTTCCGATGCATCTCTTGCGGTCTCTACCCATGGCTGCGAGATCTTTTGATTAAAGGGGCTCTGTATATATTTCTCTTTTCATCAATACAACGAGGCATTTTTCATAATATTCATATGCTTCTCATTCTTTTCTCTCTCACTCCAAAATAATTAAATAAAATCTAAACCCAAATAAGGACCATATAAACAGTCATGTCTGTGATTGAAAACTCTCTGCAGGATCTGAAAGCCGAAGGCAAATGAATTGAGTCAGACAGTGAGGAGGGGACCATTTCCCCGGACATGCAAAGACTGTTGGAAAATAAGCTCAATTGATATAGCCCCATCAGAAAAAACTTAGGACATCGATTTGGGACAAAGAGATAATAAGAAAGAAGTAAATATCAGTACCCAAATTGATAAAGTCAGGGAAGGGGCAATAACACCTTTGTGTTTATTCATGCCTCGTCCTTTCCTTTATATATTGGATAAAGCTGTACCGTGGAGATACATAGAAGAATCATCAAGATATCTCCAATATAGCCAGCATTGGGGGCACGACGAGAAGCGAAAGAATTTATTCCCCAAGGAGTTACAAGATAATGCTCCTCAAAACAAAGGAAAAATAAAGAAACTGAAGAGGAAGGAAAAAAGAATCCAAGGGGAAGATTAAGTAGACCTTGGATTCGCGGTGCTAGGGCAGTTTCTTCAACGCTCCACCGAAAAATCAAATCCGTTGTAGGTGGCAAGTTGATCATGGTTCAAGTTAAAGACTACATTCGAATCAGCGAGCCGTCTACCATACCTTAAATGGATGCTACTGAAAAGGACATTTGAAAATATGGAAAGACTTCCTAGCAATTTAAAAGTGGCACATATAATGAAGAGATATGGATATAGCCCAGACAAGGGCTTGGAAAGGACGCTCAAGGAATAAGAGAGCCATCAGATTTAAGGATAATCCTTTAAAGTACGACCCTCCAAAAGATCAAGTCGTACAAAGAAAAGAGAAGTCTCCCCTCCATACCTTAAAGACGATATTCCGAAAAGGAGGGATATTAGCATCAAGGATAGTATTAGTCATTAGATGTCCCTTTTCCGATTTTAAGGGATGTAAACCCAATGACTATTAGAGATCACTCCTCGGGGTTTGCCCGATCCCCGAGCATCTTTAGGGCACGCATTTCCCTTTGAATTACAAAAGAATGCTATTCTTACTATCTGCTTCTTTTCTCGCTAATCATATCTAAACCCCGTAAATAACCATGTTTAGACAAACATTTTGTTCCAAAATACATAGACAAAATGAAGCCAAAGTTAACATGATTGATTAGCTAGAGACACGAATAAGAAAATCGTGTTTCGACAATGGTTTGAGAAAAGAAATTATTATTAAAAGAAGCCCGTCAAGGTCAAAGGCCAAGACAAAAAGATAAAAGGGCAAAATCCTAGGCTGAAAACCCAAAAGAGTGGACTAGGAATGTTAATCAGTCACAAATAGGCAGTTGAAGACGCCACCTCATTAAAACAAAATGTTTGTTTAAACTAGCCTAAACACCGACCAACCTTGGCTAGCTATTCTTACAGAAACTATTATTTCAAAAAAAAAAATCCCACTAAAACACAAGCCTTTGCAATAAATCCCTTTCTTTCTCTTCTCTTGACCCTTCACAATAAAGAATTCAAGTAATTAACTGGGGAATGTGAAAATATAGTGATCAAAAGGAGGATTGAAATCCCTAAGGAAAGGAAGAGGGGCATTGACATGACAGTTGCTCTATATTCAAAATTATTACTCTTCGGTTATAGCAAAGATCCGAGACGGCAAATCGGTACAACTAATCATGTTGACAAAAGCACAAGATGATGGAAGCAAAATTAATAGAAGCTGAATGGGTTCGAAGCTGATATGACCAGCTAAACCTTATTGAAGAAAAACGGCAGAATGTTATATGTTGTGAGCAAGCCTATCAAAGGAAAATAAAAAAAAGCTTACAAAAAAAGTCAACCTTCATATTTACCATAAGAAGGATTCAATGGTAAATAATGTGCTTCCGGCCCAGAAGAATAAAATTGGAAAGTGGGTGAAAAATTATGAAGGACCCTTTGTGGTCAAATGAGCTTTCTTGGAAGGGGCTCTTATCCTCGCCAATATGGACGGAAAAGAACTTTGACACCTAATCAACTTCGGTACGGTGAAGAAGTATTATGCTTGAAGACATTGCTCAAGACCCGTCAGGAATGAAAATCCGCAAAGGGCATCCCTGGGCAAAAGATAGGGTCTATATCCCTCGCTAGGATACGTCCTAGGCAAAAAGTAGAGGTAAAAAAAAACAAAAAAATTAACTAAGAGCAATGGTTACTTTATTCGAAAACCGAAAGGCGGCTAAGGTAACATTCTTCCAGAAGCAAGCAGTCTGCATAGTCTTCACTCTGAGCTCAGGCATCTCAACTGAAGCAATTAGGAGAACCAGGGGGCAGATATCACAGACATGACTGTATAAGCCTAAACAGTACAGCCAACCCTGACCACCCATTCTTCTAAATACCTTTTGAAATCCTTCTATAAAAGAAATAAACTTTTTCTCATTTATCAATAAAATTCCCTTTCATTTCCTTTCTCTTGACCAAATATTATGGAAATGCCTCTTTATTGATAAATCATAAATATGCACAAAGACCTTTAATCAAAGATGAAGCATGCATCTAAAAAGAGGAAGCATAAAAAATAATAAAAGAATAAGTGCCTGCTAGGATATTCTTAGGTAAAAATCAGGGTAGCCTGCTAGATCGGAAACCCCAAAAGAACGGTCTAGGAAAAAGATAAGGCAAAAGCCCCCTAAGATATTCTAGGCAAAAATTAAGGCAGCCCGCTAGATCGAAAACCCGTAAAGGGCGGTCTAGGCAAAAGATAGGGCCAAAACCAAGAGATGAATAAAAAAGGAGCCCATCATCATGGTCATAAAGGAGGAGCCCATCGACGTATTCATAAGAAGCCAACGGGAGAAGGCCAGTTACTTGCTAAATGCATCAAAAATAAATAAACAATAGATTGCATTTAGGACATCCACACACAAAGTAGTTGCATAATACGACTTTGTCAAAAATAAAGAAAAAATATTTTTCTTCAAACAAGAATAATAAACATGTCACCCCAAAGGAGAATAAGGACTACACAAGAGTCCATCAAAGAAAATACAGAGTCAAATCCTCCATGTCACCAGGGGGCAACAAAAAGAAAGAAAAGAAAAACTTTCATTCCCCAATAGAGGCACAAAAAGGCCGAATAAAAAATCTCCAAGTAGAGCATATCAAGAAAAGTCTACAAAAAGAGGAAAACAAGAAAATTTCCATCTTCCAGCTCAAATAGGAGTTTCACAAAGCCAGGAGCCAAGACTCCATCATAAAAAAAAATCATCAAAGTTGGATCCCCAAGAAGCCGACAAAATCCTTGGAAAATCTCCAAAAACGAGAAAAAGAAGAAAATCTCTTTATCCCTCTCAATAAAGAGCTTCACAAAAGTCAGGAGCTCAAGACTCCATCATAAAAAATCAAATCAAAGATTGGATCCCCGGGAAGCTAATATACTCCTCGGGATCGCAAAAAAAAGAGAAAAAATAAATCTCTTCATCCAGCAAATAACAAAAAGCCAAGTGTGCATAAAAGGCGCACGCATTTAAAAGCCAAATTTTCAAGAATCGCGAAAAAGAGATACAAATCGCGAGAAAAAGGTAAAAACCCATTCCCCAGCAGGAATAAGAGCATAGGCAAAGCCAGCTCAAAAAACAACATCTAATAAGGAGTCAAAAACTTCATTCCTCCCTAGGGGGCAATTCAAAATAGATCTCCGGAAAATGATCAAATCCCTGGGGGATCACCAAAAAGAAAAAAAATCCCCATCGAGCCTACCAGCAAAGGCAAAAACTACAAATTCATATCCTCAGGGAGTTAATCGCCTATAACGCCCAATATGGATATCCCCAGTGAAATGCAAAGCCTTCACTCCCAAGAAAGCCTCTGCCTAAGGTAAGCAAAAAACCGATATCCCCAAGAAACGGGAAATCAACCTATAAGAGGCAATATAAGCCCAAAGCATAAAAGTCTTCACCACTACTGAAGCATTTGCCTAAAACACAAGAGGCACAATCAACAAGAAATCAACAAATCCTCAATGGATTCCTACCTAAAATATGAGGCAATCATCAATAAACCCCCGCAAAAATCGGACGGCTAAATAGAAAAGCCAAAAACCACAAATCCCCAGGAGATTCCTGCCTAAAATAAGAGGCAACCAACAAGAAATCACCGGTAAAACAGGATGGCTAAATAAAAAAGCCAAAGAACAAGAATCCCCGGCAAGACCGGATGGCTAAACAGAAAATCCAAAAACAAGAATCCCCAGCAAGACCGGATGGCTAAAAAGAAAAGCCAAAAGTGAAGAATCCCCGGCAAGACCGGATGGCTAAAATGAAAAAGCCAAAAAACAAAGAATCCCCGGTAAAACCGGATGACTAAAACAGAAAAAGTCAAAAAGAAAGATCAATCACTCCCCACGGAATAGGCGCATGATCAAAGACAATAAGCCGCCAACACATCTCCAAAAAACCGGATGAGGGTTTGTACTCATCAACCAAAAGACTGAATGCCAAAAAAGAGCATCCCAAGAGCCTTATAGAAAAGGGTTCGTACCAGGTGGGGGTAGGTACCCACAAGAGCCTTATAGAATAGGGTTCGTACCAGGTGGGGGTAGGTACCCACAAGAGCCTTATAGAATAGGGTTCGTACCAGGTGGGGGTAGGTACCCACAAGAGCCTTATAGAATAGGGTTCGTACCAGGTGGGGGTAGGTACTCACCAGAGCCTTATAGAATAGGGTTCGTACAGGGTGAGGGTAGGTACTCACCAGAGCCCTATAGAATAGGGTTCGTACCAGCAAAAGCCTTATAAAATAAGGTTTGTACCAGATGAGGGTAGGTACTCATCAGAATCTAGCAAAAATGCAGATTCGTACCAGGTGGGGGTAGGTACCCACCAGAGCCTTATAAAATAAGGTTTGTACCGGATGAGGGTAGGTACTCATCAGAATCTAACAAAAATGGAGATTCGTACCAGGTGGGGGTAGGTACCCACCAGAGCCTTATAAACTAAAGGTTTGTACCGGATGAGGGTAGGTACTCATCAGAATCTGGCAAAAATGCAGATTCATACCAGGTGGGGGTAGGTACCCACCAGAGCCTTATAAAATAAGGCATGTATCGGATGAGGGTAGGTACTGATCAGAATCTAGCAAAAATGCAGATTCGTACCAGGTGGGGGTAGGTACCCACCAGAGCCTTATAAAATAAGGTTTGTACCGGATGAGGGTAAGTACTCATCAAAACCTAGCAAAATGCATCAGGTAGAGTAAAATACTCACGAGAGCATTACAAAAACGGATTGCAAATACCTTGTTTCTATTAGAGGATAGTTCAAGTGTTGAGCACCTCGGAAGTAAGTACCCACAAGAGTTTAGCAAAATGTGAACTCATACCAGGTGAGGGTAAGTACTCACCAAAGCCTTGCAGAACAAGGTTCATACCAAGTGGGGGTAGGTACCCACAAGAAACTTATGGAAAATGGTTCAGAATCTAGCAAAAAGCAGATTCATACCTAGTGGGGGTAGGTACCCACAAGAGTCTAGTGAAATGCAGACTCATACCTGGTGAGGGTAAGTACTCATTAGAGTCTTATAAAGTAAGGCTCAAACTAGATAGGGGTTGGTACCTATCAAAAATATTTATCATCCGGAGGATCAGCAAACTTCAAGCGAAGGAGCATCTGAAGGATAACCGGGCAAAAAGGGTTAACTCCTTCCCCTACCAACTAATTTTGTCAGCATATTAGGCCAACAATTAGTCAGGCAGGTGAAGGGGGGGGGGGGCAGCTGTAGACCCCTTATTTTGCCTGGTCTCTCAAATAAAGGCTAAGGAGACTTCCTATAACAAGATAAAGCTCGCCCGACATCTCAATAAAGGCCAAGGAGACTTCCTATATGAAGATAAAGCTTCAATGGACGTCTATCGACGTCCGAATAAAGAAAGGAAAGCTTCTCGGGGGTCCCAGAACACAAAAGCTGGAAAAACAATTGAGACAGCCGTCCCAAGGGTGAGACGGCCGTCCCAAACAACCATTTTCAAGTGGGATGCCCGTCCCAAGTTTGAGACGCCCGTCTCAGTGCCAAAATTTGAATGGGATGGCTGTCCCAAATCCCAGACGGCCGTCCCAACTTCTCCAGACGCTCATCCCTGTTTTCCAGGCCCCAGACGGCCGTCCCAAGCTGCCAGGCTGCGAAAACTATAAATAGGAGGCTCATTTGCCACTTTTCCACACCCCAGACAACTCCAAGTACTTGTCTTCTCTCCCTACTTCGAATGAACTCTCCGATTGCTTTAAAAAGGTAACAATCGGTTAAGGAATTGTATTCCAGCATTCGATTCTTCTTTAAAATTTAGTAGAGTCGATCTTGTATTCGGGGAGGAGAGTCTTTTTAGAGCGGGGGATTGCCAAAACGCATCCTCACAATTCAAGATTTGTAATACAAAGCTTGCTACGGAGGTTCTTTTCACTTCTCTTCTCTTTTATTGCTTTATTTATTGTTTTATGTATGCAATATGAAATAAAGTCATGTAGATAGTCATTTTTTAATATTATGCAATAAAATAGGGTAATAGCATAATTTCTCATAATCTTCACTTAATGAATGAATCCGTCATAGGGAACCTGAAAGGGGCGTTGTGGGGTGCTAACACCTTCCCCACACATAACTAACTCCCTTACCTAACTCTGGTTATAATGGCCAAGTTTGGTTTTTCTTAAAATCAATGCCTTTTATCCTCTTCCAATGTTTACGGTCAAAACATTGGTGGCGACTGCATAAGAACTCCTTTTCGAAAACCTTGCTTTTATTAGAGGATAGTTCAGTTGTTGAGCACCTCGGAAGCAATGAACATATTTTAACATAAAACGCGAGTCTAAACCATCTTTTCGCGACCGATCGCATAAACGTTCGAGATGTCCCTAGACATCGGAACGGACGGCGGCGACACTACTTTATCTATAAATTGCGCAATAGATATTAGGGCCATGTAGTCGTAACTTTAAATTCCGTAAATAAAGGGTAAAAGCGTATTTTCACCGGTTTACTTATTTAAATAACTGACCTATCATAGGAAACCCGAAAGGGGCGTCGTAAGGGAACTAACACTTCCCTTACACGTAACTAACTCCCTTACCCAACTCTGGTTCTAATGACCAAAGTTGGTTTTTGGAAAACCAATGCCTTTTCACTCCTTTTCCGATGTTTCTGGCAAAAACATCAGTGGCGACTCTAGAAGAACCCTTCAAAATTAGTTCTTGGGTTAGCCCGGTTATCAGACAATCCAAGAGCGCCTTTTCGAAAACCTCGCCTCTAGGTTCAACCTGGTTATCGGACAACCTAAAGGCGTCGTAACCACACCAATAAAAATGCAAAAATTGGAAAGTCAGAACCATCGCGTCGCTCCGACCGCCTCGTTTTGACGGTGGCGACAGATGGCGACTCCACTGGGGAAGCCTAGAGAGTTGATCTCATTCAGTGATGGGCCAGCTTAAAGTAAATAAACCAAGAAATTACGCTTTTACCCTACCTTGTATTATAACATGTTTTAAATGCTTGGCTTTAATAACTGTTGTTTGTTTATACTTATGTAATTGTTTGAAATACAAACTATACACAAACCCTTGCACACTACAGTTCCCTCTATACCCGGGGGCAAGTGAGAAATCCATAGGGAGTGGGTGGTAGGTACGGTTCGCTGTAGTGATGGCCTTGTGCCCACCAGTGTGATCGGAAACCACCACTCAAGGTGATAACCTTCCTCTTTTGGCACAAAGACTGACTATGGCCTTAGTGCTAAGCATGGTCGGAAGGCTGGAGAGTGGGGACCCTATAATGGGGGCACCTTGGGGGCCTTAGCCTTGGTGAGAACAGTTAGAACCTACCTTCACCAAAGCACTTTTCTGCAGGAAAACCCTACCTCATGATTAAAATGACTTCTCGCCTGTTCGTGGATGATCGAATTGTGTGCGCATTTGTTTGTTGCATTTGTCTGTTGCATATCATAACCAAACAACAGAAAAATAAAAAAAAAACATTTTTTTGCAATAAACACCCTTATCTCAGACAACCTGCCTTTTAGCTAGCCTGGTTTCAGGTTCTTTGTAAGCTAAGTAGCCACGCAGTCCGACAGAATAGATAAGGGACTGTAGACCCCTAATTTTGCCCGGCCTCTCAAAATAAAGGCTAGGGAAACTTCACACGAAAATAAAGTTCACCCGGCTTCATATAAAAAACCGAGAAAGACATCCCGCAACAAGACGGGGTTCACCCATCCACACAATAAAGACTAAGGAGACTTCCTACACGAAGATAAAGCTCGCCCGGAATCTTAATAAAGGCCAAGAAAACTACCTATATGAAGATAAAGCTTCAACGGACATCTATCGGCATCAATCTACGTCCGAAAAAGGAAAGGAAAGCTTCCCGGGAGTCCCAGAACGCGAAAATAGGCCAAGACAGGTTGGGACACCCGTCCCAAACTGGGACGGCCGTCCCAAACATCAAAAGACAAGTGAGACGCACGTCTCACCTTTGGGACGCACGTCCCAAGCCCCAAAATTCAAGTGGGACGGCCGTCCCAGCCCAAACTGGCGGTCCCACTCTCCCCCCAGTGCAAAACGCGCAGTTGGGATGACCGTCCCAGATTTCCAGGCAGTGAAATCTATAAATAGGAGCCTCATTTGTCATTCTCCACACCCCGAGACAACTCCAAGACTTGTCTTCTTCTCTCCCCCTTCGAATGATCTCTCTGATTGCCTTTAATAGGTAACAATCGGTTAAGGAATTT
>OY731403.1:70145244-70394120 GCA_963425845.1 Sphenostylis stenocarpa
ACATAAGTTGGCTTCTTCATTATCAGAATTGTCTGTTGATGAAGTGTCATTGTCATCCCTTGCTATATAGGCTCTTCTTTTGACTATCTCTTCTTTCTTGTCATTATGTTTGTTCTTTTCTGGGCACTCCATCCTTACATGGCCCTGCTTACCACAGCCATAACATTTAAAGTTAGAAGAATCAGTTTTTTTCTCATACATTTTATGTTTTTCCTTGTCTTGAATCTTTTTCTTGAGAAACTTGTTGAATTTCCTGACAAGCAGTCCAAGGTTCTCACTTTCCTCCTCTGATTCTTGATTTTTTTCTTCAACTTTAAGTGCTATACTTCTGCTTTTCTTCTCAAAGACTTCTTGTTCATTAAATCTGTTGATTTCCATTTCATGTTCTCTGAGTTTCCCAAACAAAGAAGCTGTTGTCATTACGGACAGATCTTTTGACTCTGAAATTGCTGTGACCTTTGGCTTCCAAGACCTGTCAAGACATTTCAAGACTTTAATATTTAATTCTTCTTTATCAAAGGTTTTACCTAGGCCCATTAGATGATTAATGATGTGAGTGAATCGCTTCTGCACGTCTGCAATACTTTCACCAGTTTGCATTTTGAACAACTCATATTCTCTTATGAGAGTATGCTTTCTGACTCTCTTTACATCCGCTGTCCCTTCATGAGTAACCTTAAGAACATCCCACATCTCCTTGGCAGATTTGCATTGGGATACCCTGAAAAACTCATCCATGTTAAGTGTAGAAGTAATTATATTTTTAGCAGTGCAATCATTTTGAACTTTTTTCTTTTCATCATCATTTAGACTGGACCATTCTTTTTCTGTAATTAAAGGACCATTCTCTTTACAAAAAAATCTTCTAATTTGATTTAATCGATTGTTTCGTGTTTCAATCGATTAATATACTGCAAAACTTTATTGTAAAACTTTCCAAGTTATTTTAACTGATAAAAATAAGTTTTAATCGATTAAAACGCTTTGTAGAAATTTTTCTAAGTTGTTTTAATCGATTGAAACGAGATTTAATAGATGAAAGAGTTCTGATCGGTCATAACTAAATTCTGATCGATCATAACTGATTCTGATCGGTCACAATTGCATTCTGATCGATCATCCTGATTCTGATTGGTCATAATTGCATTCTGATCGATCATCCTAAATGTTAAGTGGATTTAATCGATTAAAACCAAGTTGTATCGATTAAAATACTGCAAAAACACTTCTCTTAACATTTTAAGTGATTTTAATCGGTTATTTCAAAACTGTATCAGTTAAAAACTTGTTTAAGAAAACTTTTGTCAAAATACTTTGTTTTTAACTTGTTTAAACGATTTTAGAGGCATTTTGCAAAATCTTTTAAGTGAAGAAATCTCATGCAGCAGAAAGGATAAAAATGATTATACCTAAACATAGCAGCGGACACACTAATCTCTCTACTCTTTTATCTAAGTGACTGTTGACCGCTACAAAGTTGACTTTGACTTTATCTTTGACTTCATCAAATCAATAGGATCTTTGTCAGAGTATTTCAATAAGATCTTCATCACTTACAGGACAGTCTTCATTTAAGCTAGCATGGTTTGAGGTTTTTGTAAGCTAAGTAGCCACATTGACCAACAGAAGAGATAAGGAGTTATAAAAAATATATATAAACATAAAAACCTTCTTTTAAAATAAACAACTTTATCTCGGATAGTCTTCATTTAAGCTAGCCGGGTTTCAGGTTCTTTGTAAGCTAAGTAACCACGTTGACCAACAGAAGAGATAAAGAGTCACAAAAAATAATAAAACCATAATAACAAAATTTAATAAAAGATTTTGACAAAGTCAGATCATTCATATCCTCATCATTTCAAAAGTGGTAAAACCAAGAGAGAAAGTAAATGCATAAGGAAAGTGTGCATACACATCATCCTAATAAAGTTTCTCATGCGTAAACACATTCATGATTAGGGGGCACTAGATATCCTTAAGACAAAGGCAAAAGAGGCCCCAAGCATGTTTGTAACCTTCCACAAGAAAGGGACAAATGTGCTAAGCTGCGGTAACCTTCGTTATACTTGTCAATCTATGATGGGGAAGGAACCATTACAGCGAGGAGGGTATGGTGCTCCGTGAAGCATAAGCTTTAAGAAGGAGACTGAAACCATTGTCTTAAGGTATTTCTATCCCACACCAATCATTCATAATTAAACAATAAAATTCATTTTGGCATTCTAGAAAGTGGTTGGTCTTCCTCCTGTCTGAACCCGCGTACAAAGAGCCAGAGTGATGGAGCAGTTAGAGGAACAAAATCGCAAGCTTATTGCTGACGTCAGTTCCTTGAGGGAGAAGATGGCGCAAATTATGGAACTAATGCGCCAAAAAAACCTTAACAAAGGCGACCCTCATGGAGACCGCGCCTCTCGCCATGAGGAAGAGGAAGAGGAAATCGTCTATGGCCATGAACAGGGATTTCATGTGCAGTCTGATGCGAGGGTGGTGCTCATCTGGGTCTCTAAGCAACAAATCTCTGCCTTGGAAGAGAGACTGAAGGCTATGGAGGGGCACAACTTCGACGTGAAAGAGGCGGCCGACATGTGCCTCGTTAAGAACATCCAATTCCCTCCAAAGTTTAAGATCCCAGACTTTCCCAAGTACATGGGATTGACTTGTCCCATAAGCTATCTTACAATGTACTGCCATAAGATGGTTGCATATGCTGACAACGAGAAGCTCCTGATCCACTACTTTTAGGAGAGTTTGGCTGACTCAGCCTTGAACTGGTATATGCAGTTGGAGAAGGGATAACCATTATTTTCCTGCATTTTCTTATCTTTTTGTACCTATCTTAATTGTTGCATTGTGCTTAATTGTCTATTTTTAGTGTGTTTTCAATTATTAGGCTTCATTGGACTGATAATCCTGTTTATTAATTAATTGTAGGTTTCGTTGGGTTTAGAATTTAATTTAATTTAATTTTTAATCAACTGCCACGTCAACTACCATGTCATTGCTGTCATTTTCGTTTTCTTTTATTTTGTATTTTTTATTGGGTTAGATTTGTCTTGGGCCCAGCAGGTCTGGTGAGGGGAGAGGGACTCTAGGTTAAAATGCCCATGCAGAGCGAAAAAAGAAGGGGGCAGCCACTATAGGGTTTTTGACGTTGTGTTTGATGCTGGTTTCTCCTGCACTTACGTTTTGAAAGCTCAAGACTCATTGATGGATTAATATGGTTCATTTTCGTTTTCTACTGCCATTAAAGTTTACATTCTTTCACTTCTATTGCATTTTCGTTTGTGTAATTCAGTTCAGCTCCAGTTTCGTATTTCAATTTTTGTTGTAATTCATTTTTCGCATTTTCATTTTGTTTGCAATGTTTTGCTATTCTGTTGTTACATCTTGTATTGTTATTGTAATTTCGTGTTAATGGATAGCTAAACCCAGAGGGTAGGGTCCTTGAAGGATTGCAATCTCTGTTGAGAGGTTCTCTGCACTTAATGTCCAGTTTAGTTCCTTGTTGTTGATTCTCTGCACTGGATCATTAAACGTAAGTCATGCTTAATGAATTCGGGTTTATTGTATCCAGTACCATGAGTTGCTTAATCTTGTGGGGAGAATCGATCACTTACACGTTTGCTTAATTTGTGTAAGGAGGGAGTAAGCTGGATAGATTTTATATAATGAACCAATGACATCAAAGATGCATTCTGTTAAGGGCCTAATCTATTTTAATCAGCATTTATACAAGTTGTTGTTGTTCTAATTCATTTAATCTGATAAATACCAACCCCCCCCCATTACGTGTTTAATCATTTGATAGAAAGAAACGGTCCTTGGGAGACGACCTAGGAGTCACTTCCTAGTACTACATTTATGTTGTTTATTTGACCGGATACGACTTCGATCAAGGGACAAGTTCAGAACTGGAAACAACTAGTAGACGCCTTTCATTGTCGCTATAAATATAACATTGATCTAATCCTTGACAGATCAAATCTTCAAACACTGATCAAGAGAAGTGACAAACCCTTCAACGCGTATGCTTAGCATTGGAGGGAGTTGGCCGCCCAAGTGGAACCCCCATTGTTGGACAAGGAGGCCATGTCCATGTTTATCAACTCGTTGATGGGACCCTATTATGACAAGATGATAGGGAACACATCAACCCTTTTCGCGGACGTGGTAACCATCGACGAAAGGGTGGAATCTTCCTCCTCCAACACATCATTCAAAAAGTCCCTTGGCAAGATGAAGGAGGGAAGCGTAAACGCCATCAACCTTACTACTTCTTCTTCCTCTACGCAGCTAGCTAGGCAGTCCCAAAGATAGGAAAGGAAGTTTACTCCCATCCAAACTTCTTATGGGAGTATTTTGCCTAAGCTAATGGAAGCCAAGCTCCTGGCATACATCCTTCCAAGAAAGATTGATCCACCCTGCCCTAAGTGGTACAAGTGCAATGAGAAATGCGCTTACCACTCAGGTGCTCCTAGGCATTCAGTGGAGAATTGTTGGGCCTTGAAATATAAGGTCCAAGAATTAATAGATGTCGGGTGGCTTGAAATATAAGGCCCCATCAGGAAGAAATTGAGGCCATTGATTTGGGGCAAGGAGAAGATAAAAGGGAAATAAGCATCGACACCCAAATCAATGATGACATCAGGGAAAGACTGATACAATTGTTAAGGGAATATGTGGACATATTTGCGTGGTCTTACCATGACATGCCTGGGCTTGATGCAAGAATTGTAGAGCATCGATTACCTTTGAAATAGGGATTTTGACCTGTAAAGTAGAAGCTTAGAAGAGTAAAACCTGATTGGTCCTTAAAGATTAAGGAGGAAGTGCAAAAACAGTTGGACACCAACTTCTTAGTTGTGTCCAAATACCCCGAGTGGCTGGCCAACATTGTGCCAGTCATAAAAAAGAACGGAAAAATTAGAGTGTGTGTGGACTATCAGAATTTGAATCGTGCAAGCCCAAAAGACGATTTCCCCTTACCACACATTAATATGTTGGTAGATCACACTGCCACAAACACACTCTATTCTTTCATGGACGGATATGCGGGGTATAACCATATTAAGTTGGCTGACAAAGATAGGGAAAAGACCTTCATCATGTCGTGGTGGACATTTGTTATAGAGTAATGCCTTTTGGGCTAAAAAATGCGGGGGACTACCTATCAGAGGGTCATGGTAACATTATTCCAAGACATGATCCACAAAGAAATTGAAGTATACATGGATGACATGATTACCAAATCCAGAAATGAAATGGACCACATTCAATATCTAAGGAATCTATTCAATTGACTTCGAAAGTATCAGCTTAAGGTAAACCCGGTAAAGTGTACTTTCAGAGTACAATCGGGTAAACTCATAGGGTTCATCATCAGCCAAAAGGGAATCAAAGAAGACCTCGACAAAACGAAGGCAATTCTGGAAATTCCTGTCGTTGCCGTCTAAAGAGGCGGTCGGAGCAACGCGATGGTTTTGATGACTCGCGTTTTCTAAAGAAGTGGTCAACGCTTTTGGGTTGTCCCATAACCGGGCTGAACCTAAGAGTGAGGTTTTTGTAAAGGTTCTATGAAGTCGCCACCGATGTTTCTATCATAAATATCGAAAAAGGAAGAAAAAAGGTGTTTGTTTAGAAGAACCAACTTTGGCCTTTACGACTAGAGTTGGGTAAGGGAGTTAGTTACGTGTGGGAAAGGTGTTAGCACCCCACAACACCCCTTTCGGGTTCCCTATGATGGACTAATTCATAAAATAAAGACTGAAAGAAACTATGCTTTTACCCTATTTATTTGTCTACTTACAGAAATTAAATGTCTACATGGTCCTAGTATCTAATGCAAACAAGAAAAGCAGTAAAAGAAAGCAGTAAAAGAGAGAGAATAGAGAAAGGAACCTCTGAAGCGAGCTTTCTATTAACTCTTCAAACTTGAGGACGCTTTTTGGCAATCCCCTTGCTCTACAAGTGTACTCTTCACTAGCAAAAGAGGAAATACCTTCCCACCGAGTGTCGGATGTCTCAAAAGGAGACTTCCTTAACCGATTTCTACCTTAAATGGAAATCTAAAAGCTTACTCGAACTCTGGAAAGTGCTCAGAGTTATCCCGAAGTCTTAGGAGAGCTTCTAGGATGGGAGAAGGGTGTGAGAGTGTGTGGAAATGAGGAAATGAGGCTCTTATTTATAGGGAAGCAAGCCAGAAAAAGAGGATGGTTGTCTGGTCATCATGGACGGTCGTCCATGGCTAAAAATGGGGATGGACGGTCGTCTTCTTAGCATGGACGGTCGTCCATGGCTCACTTTTAGGGTGGATGGTCATCTGGTCAAGGTGGACGACCGTCCATGGCTGAAAAATCAGGGTGGACGACCGTCTGGCTCTTTTGGACGACCATCCGCTACTTCCTTGACAAAAATGATTTTTTATTTTCTCAAAAATCCCTTTTTATTCTAAATGGAACCTAGTAAAGGATACTAGGGATTTATCAAATCCTTGACCATCTTCGAATCGGATGATTTGTGAATTTAATGATCCAATGAAGTATTGGTTTTCAATATTGTCGCCGCCATCGGAAGAGGCGGTCAGAGCGACGCGATGGTTTTGATCGACTCGCGTTTTTTAAAGATGGACAACCTTCTTAAGATGTCCGATAACCGGACTGTTCTTAAGAATGAGGTTTTCGAAAAGGAATCTATGGAATCGTCATCGATGTTTTTACCGAAAACATCGGAAAAGGAAAAAAGAAGGCATTGGTTTTAAGAAAAACCAACTTTGGTCATTACAACCAGAGTTAGATAAGGGAGTTAGTTACGTGCGGGGAAGGTATTAGCTTCCCTAAGACCCCCCTTTCGGTTCCCTATGATGGACTGTTATTTTTTAAAATTATGCCTTTACCCTTATTTATTCATTGCAAAATTTAAATTATTGACTACATGGCCCTGATAATTATTGCACAGAGATAATAACTAATAAAAGCAATAAAGGAGCGGAAGAAATACGAAGGAACCTTCAAAGCGAGCTTTTATAAATATTCTTGTGAAATGACGCTTTCTGGAAACCCTGTGCTCGACACAGACAGTCATTTCTTGGATCGAAATTTGCTTAAACGAGCAAGAATCGGACTCTTGAAGTAGAAATAGCAGGTAAACAAAGTATCGGAGTAATAACTACGTGATTTTTGGGTGTTTCTGTGTTTTTTTGTGTGTTTTCCTCCTTAAACGAAGGTCCTATTTATATAAATTTGTGCTCGTCAAACCGGGAAGGTCGTCTCGCTTGACAAGGTTGATACGACCGTCTCGCCATTCGAGATCACCGTCTCGACATTCGGGACCACTGTCTCGTCAAACGAGACGACGATCTTGTTTTTGGCAAATGGCGAGATGGTGGTCTCACTTTTGACAAATGGCGAGACGACGGTCTCGCTTTTGGCAAATGGCAAGACGGCGGTCTCGCCTTTGGCCAATGGCAAGACAGCGGTCTCACCAAACGAGACGGCGGTCTCGGTCTTCTGGGTAGAATTTTCTTATTTTTTTGTACAAAAAGTTTTCCTATTCTAACATGGAGCCTAGTAAACAATCCTAGGGACCTTTGAGGCCTTGTCCATTTTTGAAGGGAAGTCTTCTGCTCTTTATTTTGAGGCTGACCGAGATTTGGGGTCTACAACTACCCCCTTTCACCTGGCTAACCGACTGTTGGCTCAATATGCCTGCGAGATCGATTGGTAGGTGAAGGAGTTGACCCTCTTACCCGATCGTCCTTCGGATGCTCCTTCGATGCGGTAGCCGAGCCTCCAGACTATAAATGTGTGTACCTCCAAGATGCTCCTTTGATGCGGTAGCCGACCCCTCGGTTGATGAGTATAAACCCCCATCTAGTTGTTGTAGCCTTGGGATGCTCCTTTGACGTGGTAGCCGACCCCGTAGCTGACAAGTTGGAAACCTCAGGATGCTCCTTCAATGCGGTAGCCAACCCCTCGGTTGATGAGTACGAACCCCCATTTGGTTGTTGTAGTCCACTTTGTAGGACTGGTGTGGTGGCGGCTTACTGCTTTGGCTCATGCGCCAACTCCGTGGGGAGTGTTTTTTGCTTGATAAATTGTTTTTGACTTTTCTGATGTAGTCATCCGGTGTGCCGAGGATTCGTTGGTTCTCCTCTAGATGGTTGAGTGCTGGGGAATTCTTTATTTTTGGGCTTTTTGTAATAGGCATCCGACTTTGTTAGTTGTCGGGGATTCTTGGTGAATGCCTCTTACGTAGGCAGGAATCCGCTGGGATTTGTTGATTTTTGGTGATGCTTCTGAGCAGGCGGATGCTGTTGAACATACAAGGACTTCATGTTGAACTTACATGAACATGAAGCTTGGTGATTTTGATGATGATTCAAGAATAGAGAACTTAGAGAGTTGAAGACTTGTATTATTGTGTAATAACTCTGTTTTGATGAGTTTGAGTCTGTAATATTAGAGTCTAAGATAGCCGGTACATAGTCTACTCTTTAGAAGCTTCAAAAAGTATCGGGTTTAATCGATTAAATCACCAGATAATCGATTATTACGGTGAGAAAAATCATTTTCTGTATCTATTCACTGTAATAATCGATTAACACACCTGTTAATCGATTAACAAGCCAGTTAATCGATTAACAGGGCACTTAATCGATTAAACCAGTGCGTGTTGGGGTTCTGTTGATTTTGGCTCTGTAATAATCGATTAACACTTCATTTAATCGATTATTTCAGTCAGATTTGGATTTTTAACTTCAAATTAAACCTATTTTCGTAAACCCTAATCCCAATACTCCAAGTTCCGAAAATCCCCAATTCTCAAACCCTAATTCATCTACTTAAGGTTCTCTAAGGCTCTCAGAAAATTGAACAAGCTTTTTTCAAACAAAAGTTGAGAGCTGTGATTGCCAGAGAACTATTTGTTGGAGGAAAAAGGGGCTTTTGGAACCTGGTGTGGGCTAGAAGCGATAAGAATCACTAAGTGGAGTTCTTAGTGGATTGTGTGTTGTGCCGTCTCTAGGGAAAGTTGTTCTTCATCTCTTGTGGGTTTCAAGAGAGGTGTTTTCTTTACTTTATCTTTTCCCTTGTTATCTGTTTGTAAAAACTTTGATTATAGTGACAATGTTAATCCTCTGTTTGAGTGATTAGCAACTGGACGTAGGGTCTTTTGATCCGAACCAGTATAAATCTCCTGTGTAAGACTCTATCTCTATCTTATTTACGTTTACACAACATTTTAATCAGTAAAATTTGGGGAAAATTTTTAAAACCTAATTTATGTTAAGAAACCAATTCACCCCCCCTCTTGGTTTTTGTCCGACAACGCGAACATTCCGCTGCGCGATTCTAACAAGTCGTATTAGAGCTTGCTTTGATAGTCATTCAAATTTTTCGAAAATGGACGGACAAAATCAAACTTTTGCCAAAGGTGCATCTATCAACAGACCGCCACTTTTTGCGGGTCAAAATTATCCTTTCTGGAAAGTAAGAATGCAAATCTTTTTAGAGTCTGTTGATAGAGGCGTTTGGGACGCTATTTTAAACAATCCTTATATTGCTAAAGTTACTGAGAACGGAGTAGACGTTCCTAAACCATTTTCTAGATGGACAACAGAGGAAAATAGAAAAGCTCAATTTGACATTAGGGCTATAAATATTATTTCATCTGCTTTAACCCTTGACGAGTTTTACAGGATCTCTGTTTGTAAAAGTGCTCAGAAGATGTGGGAAATGCTAAGAGTGACCCACGAAGGTACCGACGACGTTAAGAGAGCATGAAAAAATTTCCTAATGCAAGAATATGAGATGTTCCGAATGCAACAAGGCAAAACGATATTTGACGTTCAAAAGCGTTTCACTCATATTGTGAATCATCTCACCGGATTAGGTAAAATTTTTGACGTTGATGAATTAAATGTTAAGATCTTAAAATCTTTGGATAGGAAATGGCAACCTAAGGTGACGGCCATCTCGGAGTCACAAAACCTTGCCACAATGTCTATGGCAGCGCTCTTTGGAAAGTTGAGAGAGCATGAGCTAGAGCTAGGAAGGCTAAATGATGAGGAAGGTCAATATCAAAAGAAGAACTTAGCCTTCAAAACTGAAACTTCCAAAGGTAAAAATAAAAAGGAGGAAGAAGACTCAGAGAATGAAGAAGAAGAATTGAGTCTTATGATAAAGAAGTTTACAAAATTCATGAAAGCCAAAGGAAGACATCCATTCAAAGGTAAAGGAAAGGTAAGGGAAAATTCTTCTGTAAATATCAAATGTTATGGTTGTGGCGAAGCAGGACATATGAAGACTGAATGTCCAAACAAGAAAAATGAAGAAAACAAAGGAAAAAAGTTCTTCAAGCAGAAAGCCTACATTGCTTGGGACAACAATGATTCAAGTTCGGAATCAAGTGACTCGGAAGTTGAAGCCAATATTTGCTTAATGGAAAATGACAACATATCTTCCGACTTTGAGGTAAGTGATTCCGACTCATCTTCAAGTGGTGATGAAAATAATTATGATGAACTGCAAAATGCATACAATGAATTGTTTAGTGCCTTTAAGGATTTGAAAAATGAATATAAAGTTGTGAAAAAGAGTTTAAGTAGATCCAAAAAGGAGGTTGACTCATTAAAAACGAAAATCACATGCTTAGAGGAAAGGGAAACCTTAGAAACGAAAATTGTATGTTTAGATGAGAATGATGATAAGAACTTAGCATGTGCATCTTGTAAAGAGTATGAATATGACATAGATATACTTAACCATTTGCTAGATAAAGCCGAAAAGGAGATAAGTGACTTTAAGAAGGATAAAGTTGTTATAGCTCAAAATAGTGTAAATCATCAAGTTCCTTTGAAAATGCCTAAAATGAAAAATAAAAGAGTATGGGTAGAAAAATGAACTAGAGCATCTATTGTTAGAAATACATCATATTCAAAAGCTACATCGAAAGCATGTTTTTATTGTATGAAACAAGGTCACACTTCAAATAGATGTAAAATAAAACATTTTGGTGTTCCAAAAGGTAAATACATTTGGGTTCCTATTGTTAAATAATTTGTTTGTCTCTAACCCCAAGGACCCAAAAGTTATGGGGACCTAAGTTTACTATGTTCTTGTTTTGTAGGAAACTTCCAAATCAAAGAAGTCTATGTGGTATCTTGATAGTGGATGCCCAAAGCATATGACCGGTGATAAAACGAAATTTGTGAGTTTCAAAGCTAAAGAACAAGGATATGTAACTTATGGGGACAACAACAAAGGAAAGATTCTTGGAATTGGAAATATAGGTGGTGCAAACACGTTGGAGATTAAGGATGTGCTTCTTGTTGATGGACTAAAGCATAATCTCCTTAGCATAAGTCAACTATGTGAAAAAGGATTTAAGGTAATCTTTGAAAGTAAAATTTGCACCATACATTTGATAGATTTTGAAAATGTAGCATTAAAAGGCATTAGGCATAATAACATATACTTGATTGATTTGGATTGTATACATGATTCTAGTATAACATGTTTAGTTGCTAAGGAAGAGAACCCTTTGTTATGGCATAAGACTCATATAAATATGCATCATTTAAATAAATTGATATCAAAAGACTTAGTTGTTGGTTTGCCTAAGTTAAAATTTGAAAATGATAGGTTATGTGATGCATGTCAAAAAGTAAACAAGTAAAATCATCATTCAAATCAAAGAATGTTATTTCCACTTCAAAACCCCTAGAATTATTACATTTAAACTTATTTGGTTCTTCTAGGATAAAAAGCTTTGGTGGAAATTATTATGGTTTTGTGATTGTTGATGATTATTCTAGATATACTTGGACATTTTTCTTAACAATGAAAATTGAAGCTTTTAAGGTCTTTAGAAAGTTTGCAAAGCAAATTCAAAATGAGAAAGACTTAAGAATTAAAGTTTTAAAAAGTGACCATGGTGGTGAGTTTCAAAATGAAAAGTTTGAAAATTATTGTGAGGAAAATGGAATATTGCATAACTTTTCTGCTCCTAAGACTCCCCAACAAAATGGTGTAGTTGAAAGGAAAAATAGGTCACTAGAGGAACTTGCTAGAACAATGTTAAATGAATCAAATGTCGCTAAATATTTTTGGGCTGATGCGGTTAGTACTGCTTGTTATGTTTTTAATAGAATGCTCATTAGGTCAATTATAAAATCAACTCCCTATGAATTATTAAATGGTAGAAAGCCTAATGTTCCTCATTTGAAAATTTTTGGATGTAAGTGCTTTGTGTTAAATAATGGAAAGGACAACTTAGGAAAATTTGACTCAAAAGCTGATGAGGGCATTTTCTTAGGTTATTCATTAACTAGCAAGGCTTACAGGGTGTTTAATAGAAGAACCTTAAATATTGAAGAATCTATTCATGTTACTTTTGATGAAATTGTAGACCTTGGGGGAAATCCTCTTGAATCAAATAAAGAACTTGCAGGTGATGATGAGTATATAAGAGAGGCTCTTGATGAATTGTATTTGGAAGAAAATGAGCCTTCTCAAACACCTGAATTAGCAAAAGAATGGCAATCACCAAGAGGACTCTCAATGGACAATATCATTGGTGATATCTCAAAAGGGGTAAGAACTAGAAATATGACCAATTTCTACTACATGTTTGTAGCTTTTGGGTCACAGATAGAACCCAAAAATGTTGAGGAAGCACTTAAAGATGATCAATGGTGCATAGCTATGCAAGAGGAACTTAACCAATTTGAAAGGAATCAAGTCTGGGAATTAATCCCAAGAGAAGAATCACATCAAGTAATTGGAACTAAATGGGTATTTAGAAATAAACTTGATGAAGATGGAAACATAACAAAGAATAAAGCTAGACTTGTTGCCAAAGGTTACTGTCAGCAGGAAGGTATTGATTATGATGAAACTTATGCTCCTGTTGCCAGGTTAGAGGCTATACGCCTACTTCTTGCTTATGCATCATTGATGAAATTTAAATTATATCAAATGGATGTTAAGAGTGAATTTTTGAATGGTCTTATTAAAGAAGAAGTATATGTAGAGCAACCCCCTGGATTTAAAGATTTTAGTTATCCTAATCATATTTTTAAATTAAAGAAAGCATTATATGGGTTAAAACAAGCTCCTAGGTCTTGGTATGAAAGGCTAAGTAGTTTCCTAACTTCAAATGATTTTTCTAGAGGAAAAATTGATTCTACTCTGTTTATAAAGAAAGTAAAAGAACATATCTTATTGGTCCAAGTATATGTTGATGATATTATTTTTGGATCAACTGATAATTCTTTGTGTGTAGAATTTGCTAAGATAATGAGGGAGAGTTTGAAATGTCTATGATGGGAGAATTAACATTCTTCCTTGGACTTTAAATCAAGCAACTTAAAGATGGAATTTTTGTCTCTCAAACCAAATACTGCAAAGTGATACTCAAAAAGTTTGGAATGGACACTTCAAAGGAAGCTCACACACCCATGGGAACTTCATGCTATTTAGACAAGGATGAATCAGGTTTGGAAATTAATCAATCTATGATAGAGGTATGATATGTTCACTGTTATACTTAACTGCAAGTAGACCTGATATTATGCATTCTGTCTGTGTGTGTGCTAGATTTCAGGCATGTCCACAAGAATCTCACTTAACTGCAGTAAAACGTATTTTAAAATATTTAAAAAGAACTACAGGTTTTGGTTTATGGTATCCATCTGAAGCTTGTACTAGTTTAATAGGTTATTCTGATGCTGATTATGGTGGATGCAAAATAGATAGAAAAAGTACTAGTGGAATATGTCATTTGTTAGGATCATCTCTAGTATCTTGGCATTCTAAGAAACAGGCATGTGTTGCTTTATCCACCACTGAAGCTGAATATATTGTAGTTGGTAATTGTTGTGCTCAAATTTTGTGGATGAAACAACAACTGGAAGATTATGGTATATTTCTAAATGGCATTCCTTTGATGTGTGATAATACGAGTGAAATCAATCTTACTAAGAATCCAGTAATTCATTCTAGGACTAAGCATATAGAAATTAGACATCACTTTTTGAGAGATCATATAAGTAAAGGAAACTGTAAAATTGAATATGTTGATACAAAGCATCAATTAGCAGATATTTTTACTAAGCCTCTACCCAAGGATAGATTCTATGATCTTAGAAGAGACTTAGGGATATTAGAAATAGCTTAAATTCTGCTTAATTAGACAGTTTTTGGATGGTTGTAATGATAGAATTCATTATTGTAGACCCCTAATTTTGCCCGGCCTCTCAAAATAAAGGCTAGGGAAACTTCACACGAAAATAAAGTTCACTCGGCTTCATATCAAAAACTGAGAAAGACATCCTGCAACAAGACGGGGTTCACCCATCCACACAATAAAGACTAAGGAGACTTCCTACGCGAAGATAAAGCTCGCCCGGAATCTTAATAAAGGCCAAGAAGACTACCTATATGAAGATCAAGCTTCAACGGACATCTATCAGCATCAATCTACGTCCGAAAAAGGAAAGGAAAGCTTCCCGGGGGTCCCAGAACGCGAAAACAGGCCAAGACAGGTTGGGACAGCCGTCCCAAACAGCAAAATGCAAGTGAGACGCACGTCTCACCTTTGGGACGCACGTCCCAAACCCCAAAATTCAAGTGGGACGGCCGTCCCAACCCAAACTGGTCGTCCCACTCTCCCCCCAGCTTGGCCCAGTGCAAAACGTGTAGTTGGGACGGCCGTCCCAACCCAGACGGCCGTCCCAGATGTCCAGGCTGCGAAATCTATAAATAGGAGCCTCATTTGTCATTCTCCACACCCCAGACAACTCCAAGACTTGTCTTCTTCTCTCCCTCCTTCGAATGATCTCTCTGATTGCCTTTAATAGGTAACAATCAGTTAAGGAATTTGTATTCCGGCATTCGATTCTTCTAGAAAATTTTAGTCGAGTCGAGTTTATTCGAGAGGAGAGTCGTTGTAGAGTGAAGGATTGCCGCAAAGCGTCCTCTGTATAAAAAACTTATAAAAGAAAGCTTGCTTCGGAGGTTCTTCTCAATTCTCTTCCCTTTTATTGCTTTATTTACTGCTTTCTATATGCAATGTAGATAAAACCATGTAGATAGCCATATTTAAATACTGTACGAATAAAATAGGGTAATAGCGTAATTTCTTGTAATCTTTACTTAAATGAATTAATCCGTCATAGGGAACCCGAAAGGGGCGTTGTGGGGTGCTAATACCTTCCCCACACGTAACTAACTCCCTTACCCGACACTGTTTATAATGACCAAGTTTGGTTTTTATTAAAATCAATGCCTTTTTCTCCTTTTCCAATGTTTATGGTCAAAACATTGGTGGCGACTCCAAAAGAACCCTTTTCGAAAACCTTGCTTCTATTAGAGGATAGTTCAGCGTTGAGCGCCTCGGAAGCAATGAACATATTTTTAACAAAAAACGCGAGTCTCAACCATCTCTTCGCGACCGCTCGCATTAACATTCGAGACGTCCCAGGACGTCGGAACGGATGGCGGCGACAGATGGCGACTCCACTGGGGAAGCTAGAGAGTTGATCCCATTTAGTGACGGATAAATTCAAAATAAGTAAAGATTTGAAATTACGCCTTTACCCTTTTCTGTATTTTTATTGTATGGCTTTAATAACTGCTGTATGATTACTTCTGCAAATTGTCTGAAATATAAACTGCACACGAAAACCCTTGCACACAACAGTCCCTCAATACCCGGGGGCAAGAGTGAATACCTATAGGGAGTGGGTGGCAAATACGACCGGCTTGTTGGCACACGGGGCTACAACCGTTGTCGGAAACCACCAACTCAAGGTGATAACTCTCTTCTTTTGGTCTAAGGATGTCGCCACGGAGTTCCGTGCATGACCCGAGGACTGAGAGATTGAGAGGTCCCTATAATGGGGGCACCTTGGGGACCTTTGGCCTTGGTTAGAACAGTTAGAACCGCCTAAACCAAGCACGTTTCTGCAGGAAAACCCTACCTCGTGATTAAATAAGCGTGGCTCTGCTCGTGGATGTATGAATTGTGTGTGCATACGTTTGCTGCATTTGTATTGATGCATTAGCATAGGGTAATCATACAACAAACAAAAAAATGAAAAACCCTAAAAATCACAAAAAAGTGATAAGATAAAAGACCTTTATCTCGGACAGTCTTCAGTTAAGCTAGCCTGGTTTCAGGTTCTTTGTAAGCTAAGTAGCCATGTTGACCGACAAAAGAGATAAAGGGTCATAAAAAATATAAAAACGAATGAAAGCCATAAAAATGCCTTTTTATAATAAAAAGATTCTTGGCAAAGTCGTATCGTTCATACCACATCATCCAATAAGTGGAAAAACTAAGAGAGAAAATAAATGCACTAAGAAAAATATGCATCATTTTAATAAACCTCCAAAAAATGGGACTTAGGAGCATGTTTTGGGAAAATTACTAGGCCAAATCCCCTGCGGGTATTTGCAGCTTGGTTCTTCACCCTTTTCTCTTCGTTTTGACATGCTGTGCGTCCAAATCGGACAACCCAGTCAAAAGTTATTCCACTTTCAATATTTGTTGTCATAAAAAAATATTTTTGTAGTGCATGCATAAACACACTCATTCTAGGATGTATTAGATATCCTTAGACAATAGCAAAAGAGACCCAAGTGTGTTTATCACCTTCCTAGAAGAGATAAGTGCGCTAAGGTATGTTGGCAACCTTTTTAAAAAAAAGAAGAAGTCAACACACTAAGGTGGGTATGGTACCGTTCCTTAAAACATAGGCTTTTGAGAAGATACCAAAGCTATTGTCTAAGACATATCAATCTCACACTAATCATTTGAAATAAAAAAGCTATAATAATAAAAATCTTTAAATCATTTAGAAAGTGGTTGGTCTTCTACCTGTTCTCACTCGCGCTCAAAAAGCCAAGAGGATGGAGCAATTAGAGGAGCAGAACCGTATGCTCATCGCCAAGCTTAATGCCATAAAAGAACAAATGGCGCAATTGACGGAGTTAATGTACCAACAATGCTTCCACAATATGGTCTCTGAGCAACGAATTTTTGCCTTAGAGGAGAGATTAAGGGCATTAGAGGGATACAACTTTGATATAAGGGAGGTAACCGATGTCAAAAATACTCGATTCCCTCCCAAGTTTAAGAAATCCCACGCATCATTCAAGAAGCCCTTTGGCAAGAAAAAGGAGGGAAGTGTAAACGCCATGAACTTTACTACTCTTTCTTCTTCTTCGCCATCAGCTGGACAGTCACGCAGACAAGAGAAGAAATTCACTCCCATCCCAATCTCTTATGGGAGTCTGCTGCCAAGGCTTTTAGAGGCCAAGCTCTTAACACGTATCTCCCCAAAGAAGAAAGATCCACCTTACCCCGGTTGGTACAAAATCAACAAAAAATGTGATTACCACTCAGGTGCTCCTGGGCATTCTGTGGAGAATTGCATGGCTTTGAAATATAGGGTTCAAGAATTATTGAATGCCAGGTGGATTACTTTCGATGCTCCCGACCCAAACGTAAACATCAAGCCTCTATCACAACCAGAATAGTGAGCTTGGGTAGAGAAAGCCATCTAAATAGGGCTCCCCATTTGGTGCATCTTTTGGGTTAAAAATAAATAAATAAATAAAAAGCATAAGTAAATAAAAAAGCTTCCGATGTATCTCTCGTGATCCCCGCCCATGATCACGAGATTTTTGATTAAAATGGGCTTTGTAAATATTTTCTTCTATCAAATACAACGAGGCATTATTCATAATATTCATATTCTTTGTTATTCTTTTCTCTCTCATTCCAAAATAAAAAAAAATCTAGACCCAAATAAGGACCATATAAACAGTCATGTCTGTGATTGAAAACCCCCTGCGGGATCCGAAAGCCGAAGGCGAATGGATTGAGTCAGACAGTGAGGAGGGGACCATTTCCCCGGACATACAAAGACTGTTGGAAAAATAAGCTCAATTGATACAGCCCCATAAGGAAAAAACTAAGGCCTTCAATTTGGGACAAGGAGACAATAAGAAAGAAATAAATATCGATACCCAAATTGATAATGTCAGGGAAGGGGTAATAACACCTTTGCACTTATTCATGCCTCGTCCTTTCCCTTATACATCGGATAAAGCTGTACCGTGGATATGCATACAAGAATCGTCTGTTAATGAAGATATCTCCAATATAGTCGGTATTGGGGGCACGACGGGAAGCAAAAGAATTTATTCCCCAAGGAGCTAGAAGATAATGCTCCTAAAAACAAAGGAAAAATAAAGAAACCGAAGAGGAAAAGGAAAAAAATCCAAGGGAAAGATTGAGTAGACCTTGGATTCACGGTGCTAGGGCAGTTTCTTCAACGCTCCACTGAAAAATCAAATTCGTGGTAGGCTACAAGTTGATCATGGTTCAAGATAAAGACTACACTCGAATCAGCGAGCCGTCCACCACACCTTAAATAGATGCGGCTGAAGAAGACATTTGAAAATATGGAAAAACTTCCTAGCAGTATAAAAGTGGCCCATATAATGAAGAGATATGGATACAGCCCAGACAAGGGCTTGGAAAGGATGCTCAAAGAATAAGAGAGCCACCAAATTTTAAGGATAACCCTTTAAAGAACAACCCTACAAAAGGACAAGTCGTACGATGAAAAGGGAAGTCTCCCCTCCGTGCCTTAAAAAGTTGATCTTCCAAAAAGGAGGGATATTAACATCAAGGGTAGCATTAGTCATTAGATGTCCTTCTTCTGATTCTAAGGGATGTAAACCCAATGACTATTAGAGATCACTCCTCGGGGTGTGCCCGACCCCCGAGCATCTTTAGGGCACGCATTTCCCTTTGAATTATAAAAGAATGCTATTCTTACTATCTGCTTCTTTTCTCGCTAATCATATCTATACCCCATAAATAACCATGTTTAGACAAATGTTTTGTTCCAAAATACATAGACAAAATGAAGCCAAACTTAACATGATTGATTAGTTAGAGACACGAATAAGAAAATCGTGTTTCGACAATATTTGAGAAAAGAAATTATTATTAAAAGAAGCCCGTCAAGGTCAAAGGGCCAAGACAAAAAGATAAAAGGGCAAAATCCTAGGCTGAAAACCCAAAAGGGCGGACTAGGAAAGTTAATCAGTCACAAAAGATGCCACATTATTCAAACAAAATGTTTGTTTAAACTAGCCTAAACACCGACCAACCTTGGCTAGCCATTCTTACAAAAACTATTATTTAAAAAAAAAATCTCACTAAAACACAAGCCTTTGCAATAAATCCCTTTCTTTCTATTCTCTTGACCCTTTATCATAAAGCATTCAAGTAATTGACTGGGAAATGTGGAAATATAGTGATCAATAGGAGGATTGAAATCCCTAAGGAAAGGAAGAGGGGCATTGATATGACAATTGCTCTACATTCAAAAGAATTACTCTTCGGTTATAGCAAAGATCCGAGACGGCAAATCGGTATAGCTAATCATGTTGACAAAAGCACATGATGATGGAAGTAAAATTAACAGAAGCTGAATGGGTTCAAAGCCGATATGACCAGCTAAACCTTATTGAAGAAAATGGTTGAATATTATATCTCACGAACAAGCCTATCAAAGGAAAATAAAAAAAGGCTTATGAAAAAGTCAACCTTCATATTTACCATAAAGAAGGATTTAATGGTAAATAAGTTGCTTCCAGCCCAAAACAATAAAATTGGAAAATGGGCAGTGAACTATGAAGGACCCCTTGGGGTCAAATGAGCTTTCTCGGAAAGGGCTCTTATCCTCGCCAATATGGATGGAGAGGAACTTCGACACTCGATCAATTCTGATGCGGTGAAGAAGTATTATGCTTGAAGACATTGCTCAAGACCCGTCAGGAATGAAAATCCGCAAAGGACATTCCTAGGCAAAAGATAGGGTCCATATTCCTCGCTAGGATACGTCCTAGGCAAAAAGAAGAGGTAAAAAAAAAGTAAATAAAAAAAAGAAACTAAGAGCAATGGTTACTTTAGTCGAAAACCGAAAAGGCGGCTAAGGTAACATTCTTCCAGAAGCAAACAGTCTGCATAGTCTTCACTCGAGCTCAGGCATCTCAACCGAAGCGATTAGGAGAACTAGGGGCGGATATCATGGACATGACTGTTTAAACCTATACAAGTATAGCCAACCCCGACCACCCATTCTTCTAAATACCTTTTGAAATCCTTCTATAAAAGAAATAAACTTTTGTTCATTTATCAATAAAATTCCTTTTCATTTCCTTTCTCTTGACCAAATATTATAGAAATGCCTCTTTATTGATAAATCATAAATATGCGCAAAGACTTTTAATCAAAGATCAAGCATACATCTAAAAAGAGGAAGCATAAAAATAATGAAAGAATAAATGCCTGCTAGGATATTCTTAGGTAAAAACTAGGGTAGCCTGCTAGATCGGAAACCCCAAAAGAACGATCTAGGCAAAAGATAAGGCAAAAGCCCCCTAAGATATTCTAGGCAAAAATTAAGGCAGCCCGCTAGATCGAAAACCCGTAAAGGGCGGTCTAGGCAAAAGATAGGGCTAAAACCAAGAGATGGATAAAAATAGGAGCCCATCATCATGGTCATAAAAAAGGGAGCCCGTCGGCATATTCATGAGAAGCTAACGGGAGAAGGCTAGTTACTTTCTAAATGCATCAAAAATAAATAAACAATAAGATTGCATCTAGAACATCCACACACAAAGTAGTTGCACAAAACGACTTTGTCAAAATCAAGAAAAAATAATTTTCTTAAAATAACAAATAAACATGCATATAAGGAGGATAGTCTCCATGCTTGTGATTGAAAATAGGAGGCGCCAGAATCCAGTCTCCACGTGAAAATCAAAATCGCGAAAGGCGAAATTCAAAACCATTCCAGCAGAATAAAGAGCTTCAAGAAAACTAGCTCCAACCTTCTACACCAATAAAAGAAGGAGAAGAAAAGCCAATGGAAAAGGCTTGATCATCCTCAAGAGGATACTTGCCTATTCAAAGGCAGAAAAATACTCCCTGACTCAGCATCATCATCACATGAGTCGTCAAACAGAGTCATTTAAAACTTCAATCAACATCCTTCCATCCAAAAAGAAGGAAGCCATCAAAATAGAAAAGCCAACGGAAAGGCTTGATCATCCCCAAGTGGATCCTTGCCTACTCCAGAGGCAAAACAAAAAGCTTACCTCACGACTCAGCTGCATCGCCACATGAGTCATCAAGCACAATCATGCAAGAATCTCCGCTTCATTCCCCAACGGAGAACAAGGGTTACACAAAAGCCCATGATACGAAGTCAAGTTCCCTATATCACCGGGGGGCAACAAAAAGAAAAGAAAGAAAATTTTTCATCCGCAACAGAGGCCACTACAGAAAAAAGGCCGAATAAATATCTCCAAATAGAGCATTTCAGAAAAGTCTACAAAAAGAGGAAAACAAGAAAATTTCCATCTTCCAGCTCAAATAAGAGCTTCACAAAGCCAGGAGCCAAGACTCCATCATCAAAATTAGATCCCTAGGAAGTTGACAAACTCCTCGGTGAATCCCAAAAAAGAAAAGAAGAAAAATTTCTTCATTATGCTCAATAAAAAACTTCACAAAGCCAAGAGCCAAGACTCCATCATCAAAGTTGGATCCCCAAGAAATAAAGGAAAATTCCCCAAGGATCACCGAAAAGAAAAAAAGAAAAAATATCTTTTCATTCAAAGAAGAAGCCAATGTGCATAAAAAGAGCATACATGCAAAAAACCAAATCGCAAAAAAAGAGAAATCGCGAGAAAAGGGTAAAAACCCATTCCCCAGCAAAATAAGAGCTTAGGCAAAACCATCTCAAACAAGAACAGCCAATAAGGAGTCCAAACACTCCATTTCTCCCTAGAGGTACAATTCAAGACAGATCTCCAGAATAAAATTAATTCCCCAGTGGATCATCAACAAGAAAAATACCCCAGTGAGCCTATGACAAAGGCAAACTACAAAATTATATCCACAGGGAGTTAATCGCTCATAACGCCCAAAGACGGATATCTATAGTAAAGCCTAAAGCCTTCACTTGCAACAAGCAAGCAAAAAACTAATATCCCCAAGAAATGGGAAATCAACCTATGCAAGAGGCAATCCAAACCCTCAAAGTCTTCACCACTATTGAAGCATTCGCCTAATCAAGAGGCACAATCAAGAAGAGAATACAAAATCCCCAGAGGATTCCCGCCTAAAAACAAAAGAGAGGCAATCAACAAGAATCCCCGGCCAAGACCGGATGGCTAAATGAAAAAGCCAAAACAAGAATCCCCGGCCAAGACCAGACGGCTAAAAGAAAAAGCCAAAATCAAAGAATCCCCGGCAATGGCCGGATGGCTAAAAGAAAAAGCCAAAATCAAAGAATCCCCGGCCAAGACCGGATGGCTAAAAGAAAAAGCCAAAACAATGAAATCCCTGGAAAAAGCCGGATGGCTAAACGAAAAAGCCAAAAAACAAAGAATCCCCGGTAAAACCGGATGACTAACAGAAAAGTCAAAAAGTCAAATATTCCCCACGGAATAGGCGCATGAACAGAAACAATAAGTCGCCAACACATCTCCAAAAACAGATAATCACAGGATTAACTACCAAAAAGTGCATCCCGAGAACCTTGCGAACGGGGTTCGGACCGGGTGGGGGTAGGTACCCATCGAATCTTGCGTAACGAGATTCGGACCGGGTGGGGGTAGGTACCCATCGAATCTTGCGTAACGAGATTCGGACCAGGTGGGGGTAGGTACCCATCGAGCCTTGCAAAATGGGGTTCTGGACCGGGTGGGGGTAGGTACCCATCGTAGCCTTGCAGAACGGGGTTCGGACCGGGTGGGGGTAGGTACCCATCGAGCCTTGCAAAACGGGGTTCGAACCGGGTGGGGGTAGGTACCCATCGAGCCTTGCGGAACGGGGTTCGGACCGGGTGGGGGTAGGTACCCATCGAGCCTTGCAGAACGGGGTTCGGACCAGGTGGGGGTAGGTACCCATCGGAATCTTGCGGAATGGGATTCGGACCAGGTGGGGGTAGGTACCCATCGAGCCTTGCAGAACGGGGTTCGGACCGGGTGGGGGTAGGTACCCATCGAGCCTTGCAGAACGGGGTTCGGACCGTGTGGGGGTAGGTACCCATCGTAATCTTGCGGAACGAGATTCGGACCGGTGGGGGTAGGTACCCATTAGAATCTTGCGAACGAGATTCGGACCGGGTGGGGGTAGGTACCCATCGAGCCTTGCGTAACGGGGTTCGGACCAGGTGGGGGTAGGTACCCATCAGAATCTTTCAGAACGAGATTCAGACCAGATGAGGGTAAGTACTCATCAGAATCTAGCAAAAATGCAGATTCGTACCGGGTGGGGGTAGGTACCCACCAAAACCTTAAAAATAAGGTTTGTACCGGATGAGGGTAAGTACTCTTTGCAGATTCGTACCGGGTGGGGGTAGGTACCCACAAAAACCTTAAAAATAAGGTCTGTACCGGATGAGGGTAAGTACTCATCAGAATCTAGCAAAAATGCAGATTCGTACCGGGTGGGGGTAGGTACCCACCAGAACCTTAAAAAAAAATAAGGTTTTGTACCAGATGAGGGTAAATACTCATCAAAAACTTAGCAAAATGCATCGGGTAGAGTAAAAATACTCACCAGAAGCATTACTAAAAACGGGTGCAAAGACTTGCTTCTATTAGAGGATAGTTCAGTGTTGAGCACCTCGGAAGTAAGTACCCACAAGAGTTTAGCAAAATGCGAACTCATACCAGGTGAGGGTAGGTACTCACTAAAATGTTGTAGAACAAGGTTCATACCTAGTGGGTGAGGGTAAGTACAGACTTATACCGGGTGGGTGAGGGTAAGTACACCAAAACCTTGTAGAACAAGGTACCCACAAAAGTCTAGTAAAATACAGACTTATACCGGGTGAGGGTAAGTACTCACCAGAGCTTTATAAAAGGAGGCTCAAACCGGATAGGGGTTGGTACCTATCAAAATATTTATCATCCGGAGGATCAGCAAAGAAGCAGCATCCGAAGGATAACCGGGCAAAAGGGTTAACTCCTTCCCCTGCCGAATAACTTTGTCGGTATATTAAAACCAACAAATTATTTAGGCAGGTGAAGGGGGGGCAGCTGTAGACCCCTAATTTTTACCCGGCCTCTCAATAAAAGCTAGGGAGACTTCACACAAAGATAAAGTTCACCCAGCTTCATATAAAAAATCGAGAAAGACCTCCCGCAACAAGACGGGGTTCACCCATCCACACAATAAAGACTAAGGAGACTTCCTACGCGAAGATAAAGCTCGCCCGGAATCTTAATAAAGGCCAAGAAGACTACCTATATGAAGATCAAGCTTCAACGGACATCTATCAACATCAATCTACGTCCGAAAAAGGAAAGGAAAGGTTCCCGGGGTCCCAGAACGTGAAAACAGGCCAAGACAGGTTGGGACAGCCGTCCCAAACAGCAAAATGCAAGTGAGACGCACGTCTCACCTTTGGGATGCACGTCCCAAACCCCAAAATTCAAGTGGGACGGCCGTCCCAACCCAAACTGGCCGTCCCACTCTCCCCCCAGCTTGGCCCAGTGCAAAACGTGTAGTTGGGACGGCCGTCCCAACCCAGACGACCGTCCCAGATGTCCAGGCTGCGAAATCTATAAATAGGAGCCTCATTTGTCATTCTCCACACCCCAGACAACTCCAAGACTTGTCTTCTTCTCTCCCTCCTTCGAATGATCTCTCTGATTGCCTTTAATAGGTAACAATCAGTTAAGGAATTTGTATTCCGGCATTCGATTCTTCTAGAAAATTTTAGTCGAGTCGAGTTTATTCGAGAGGAGAGTCGTTGTAGAGTGAAGGATTGCCGCAAAGCGTCCTCTGTATAAAAGACTTATAATATAAAGCTTGCTTCGGAGGTTCTTCTCAATTCTCTTCCCTTTTATTGCTTTATTTACTGCTTTTTGTATGCAATGTAGATAAAACCATGTAGATAGCCATATTTAAATACTGTACGAATAAAATAGGGTAATAGCGTAATTTCTTGTAATCTTTACTTAAATGAATTAATCCGTCATAGGGAACCCGAAAGGGGCGTTGTGGGGTGCTAATACCTTCCCCACACGTAACTAACTCCCTTACCCGACTCTAGTTATAATGGCAAAGTTTGGTTTTTATTAAAATCAATGCCTTTTTCTCCTTTTCCAATGTTTATGGTCAAAACATTGGTGGCGACTCCAAAAGAACCCTTTTCGAAAACCTTGCTTCTATTAGAGGATAGTTCAGCGTTGAGCGCCTCGGAAGCAATGAACATATTTTTAACAAAAAACGCGAGTCTCAACCATCTTTTCGCGACCGCTCGCATTAACGTTTGAGACGTCCCAGGATGTCGGAACGGACAGCGGCGACAATTAAGTAGGATGTTAAGAGATTATCATGTGTATAAACCTCAAAAATTTGATGAACTCTCTGGAATAATCGATTATTTGGAGTTATAATCGATTATTTGCATCCAAAACACCCAAAACATAACATTTTGCACTGGATTAATCGATTATCTCGCCAGATAATCGATTAAACACAGTGTTAATCGATTAACTGCTTGAATTAATCGATGAAATGGGTCTGATACTGGTTTAATCGATTAATTCAAGATCTAATCGATTAAACCTGGCAAGTTTCGTTTTCTAGACATTGACAACGACTCTCTTGGCCTTCATTCACTCCCATGTGACCGTTGGAGATGCTTAGTTATAAATAGGGACCTCCATTTCATTTCTACTCACTTCTAACTCTTGAATTCAAGCTTTCTTGCCTCATTCTATCAATCTTGCCTTCTTCTAACATAACTTGTCTTCCTAAATCTTTCTTGTTACTCCTCTAATTCTACAATGGCCTCATCTTCTCGTGCTAAAATTCCCACCAGAAGAAGATCTGCACCCTCATCTCATCCCCGTCCGAATTCTGTAGAAGGATGAATCTCTAATGCTGAAGGCCGACAAGAATTTCTGTCTTATTGGAAGGAACGTGGTATTATCTCTCCTAAATTCCTTATTGGTGATCAATTCATCAATAGGGGATTCAATTTTCCTAATCTCCTTGAAATTCAAGGAGTTCTCCCTTTCATCCAAATGCAAGGTATGTATTATCCTGACTTAGTTAGGGTATTTTACTCTCAGTTCAAATTCAGAGATTAAATAGCTACCTCTCGTGTAAAGGGGGTAACAATTATTCTTGATGATGATATTTGGGAAAACGTTGCTCATTTTCCTATAAGAGAAGATGCTATTAATGTGTTTGGTGAGTTAGATGATTTTGACAGGATCGTGGCTTATCGTTCTTTTCTGCGTAACCCTTCGATGGAGATTGGGCGTCTCCTTCTAGCTAGACCATTGAAGAAGGAGGAACGCATGATTTTTCATTTACTTGTCTGGATCCTATGTCCCCGGGCTACGAATCATGCTCAATGTTCTTCAATCGATCTTCGCATTATTCATGCAATAATGAATAATGAGCCTCTAGATTGGGGCATTCTTGTCACCATGACTATGTTAAAAGCCAAACGTCATCCCACCTTCAAAATTCCATATGCCCTCCTTATCTTTCGCATTCTTGAATACAAAGGAGTAAATGTCGAAGGTGAACAAACAGTACGAACGACTTACTTAAATCGCATGCTGGACAACACATTAACCCAACTCCAAATGGTGCGTGTCAATAATATTTATGTTCACAAGGATGACGTTCCAAATGAAGATAAAGATAATGAAGATTCTGATGAAGATATGCCTCCTGCTGCTGAGTTTCCCTCTGATCAAATCCAAAGTGCTGGAACTTCCTTTGCTCATCCTGAAACTCGACAATCTAAGGAAGATATGTTATCTGATATGAACTAGAGGATGCAGGCATTCTTCACTCTTTTTGGAGTACGTCATGAGGAAATCATTCGTCGTATCTCTGACGTAGATGATAAAGTGTGCCACTTAGAAAATAAATTTGATGCAAACTTTCATAGTGATAGTGAAGAATTTTAAAGTTTGTTTGTATTTCTTCTTAATGTATTTTCACTTATGAAATAAAATTTAGTATTCTTTTATTAATTTGTTTTAGGGGGAGTTATTTCCAGGTTATGCATATGTTGAGGGGGAGCTCTTAATTTTTTATTATAATCAAAATAGGGGGAGAAATATTTAAAGCCTCTTATGATTTGTTAGATATTGTTTAGATATTATTTGATATTGTTAAGATATTGTTAGATATTGGTAACCACAATATCAAACAATATCTTCTGTTTATTCTGTTACTTTCAGTTACTCTTTTAGTTGTATCTCTCTACTATAAATAGACCACCCTATGTGTGATTTATACACAAGGGAAATTAATTCCAAATCCTATTTTCTCTATATTCAACATGGTATCTAGAGCTTAAGGTTATCTTGAATTTTTTTTTTCCGCCTTTTGTTCACTGTTGGAGCCGCCCCACCACTGCTAGAGCCGCCCCACCGCTGCTGGTAAACTGATCCTCTACATCATAAAAGAATTATCTTTGTCATTGAATTTTATTTGGTAGTGTGAAAGTGCATGTTTAGGAAAGTTCTGGCAAGGAAAGACTTGGTATTTAAGTGTGTCCATTAGTGACCCACCTCTCTTTCCTGGGAACTTACCTAGTGTACTAGTTCACGTTACTGTCACTGCTGCCGCTGGAGCAGTCACTGTTAGAATCGTGCAGCGGAATGTTCGCGTGGTCGGACAAAAACCAAGAGGGGGGGTGAATTGGTTTCTTAATAAAAATTAGGTTTTTAAAATTTTCCCCAAATTTTACCGATTAAAAACTCCGTAAATGTAAATAGAGAAGAGTAGAGAAGATTACACAGTAGGTTTATACTGGTTCGGATCAAAAGACCCTACGTCCAGTTGCTAATCACTCAAAAGAGGATTAACGCTGTCACTAAGAACAAATTGTTATAAACAGTTTACAAATCAAAGAGATAAAGTAAAGACAACACCTCTCTTGAAATCCACAAGAGATGAAGAACAACTTTCCCCAGAGACGGCACACCACACAATCCACTAAGAACTCCACTTAGTGATTCTTATCACTTCTAGCCCACACCAGGTTCCAAAAGCCCCCTTTCCTTGCAACAAACAGTTCTCTGGCACTCACAACACTTAACTTTTGTATGGAAAGAGTTGTTCTCCTTTTTTTGAGTGCCAAAGCAGAGTTTAAGTAGGGAAATTAGGGTTTAGAAATTGGGGATTTCGAAACTAGGGTTCTTGGTAATTGGGTTTTCGAAAATAGGGTTAATTTGAAATTTAAAATGAAAAACAGACTGAAATAATCGATTATTTGGAGTGATAATCGATTAAAACAGAGCCAAATACGACGGAACCCAAACCTCTCTGGATTAATCGATTATTTGGTGAAATAATCGATTATCCATGACTGAACAAGATACAAAATAATCGATTATTTTGCTGTTTAATCGATTAAAACAGTGACTTTGTATAGAAAGTGGTTTTCTCATCTGTTTTAATCGATTATTTACCTATATAATCGATTAAAGCCGAGCCTGCATGATAAATTTGAGCATTTTGAAGCTTCTAAGTTACGTGACTATGTACCGACTATCTTAGATTCTATAATTACGGACTCAATCAAACTAAAACAGAGTTATTACAATACGTAAATCATCAATCTTCAATCTTCAATACTCTAAGTCTTTAAGCTCTTGGATCATCATCAAAATCAACATTCTTCATGATCATTATTTGCAACATCAAGTCCTTGAATGTTCAACAATCTCCCCTTTTTGATGATGATCAAAATTATCTTTTTAAAGCCCTTGTAATAACCTCGTTTTATCCGTCATACTAACAAACACATTTAAACATACCGAGATAAAATTAATATTGAATCATAGGCTTTAAATTTTTCTCCCCTATTTTGATTATAATCAAAAAGAACTCTGCAACATTAATCATAAGAGCTCCCCCTCAAGATATGCATAAGTTAGAGAAAGCTCCCCCTCAATTATAGCATGAAAGAAACATCATATTTTATTTCATAATCATTCATCCATTACAACATCAAGACAATAACAAAAGAAAATACATCGATTATCTCTATATCGGACAACTTTAATCGATTATTTCTAGCAAATAATCGATTATTCTGAGGCATTTAATCGATTATTTCACGAAATAATCGATTATTCCGGAGGAGAATACCCTGTTTTGGACGTTTTGAGGGAAAATAATCGATTATCACTTCCGATGAATCGATTATTCCAGAGGCTATATCAAGTTTTTGAGATTTATATGCATAATAACCTATGAACATGCTACACCACGAATTTTAACATAACAATTATCTAGAAACAGTCAAATTAAGCAGATTTTAAGCTATTTCTAATATCCCTAAGTCTCTTCTAAGATCATAGAATCTATCCTTGGGTAGAGGCTTAGTAAATATATCTGCTAATTGACGTTTAGTGTCTACATACTCTATTTTGCGTTTCCTTTGTCGATATGATCTCTTAAAAAGTGATGTCTAATCTCAATATGTTTAGTCCTAGAGTGCATTACTCGGATTCTTAGTTAGATTAATTGCACTCGTATTATCACACATTAAGGGTATATCATTTAAATATATACTATAATCCTCTAACTGTTGTTTCATCCACGAATTTGAGCACAACAACTACCAACTGCAATATATTCAGCTTCAGTGGTAGATAAAGCTACACATGCTTGTTTCTTAGAATGCCATGATATTAAGGATGAACCTAACAAATGACATGTCCCACTAGTGCTTTTCCTATCAATTTTACATCCACCATAATCAGCATCGAATATCCTAATAAACTAATACAAGCATCGACGGATACCACAAGCCAAATCCAAGTAGTTCCTTTTAAGTATTTTAAAACATGTTTTACTGCAATTAGATGAGATTCTTTAGGACAAGCCTGAAATCTAGCACACACACAGACAGAATGCATAATATCAGGTCTACTAGCAGTTAAGTATAATAGTGATCCTATCATACCTCTATACATAGTTTGATTAACTTCCAAACCTGATTCATCCTTGTCTAGATAGCATGAAGTTCCCATGGGTGTGTTAGCTTCCTTTGAGGTGTCCATACCAAACTTTTTGAGAATCTCCTTGCAGTATTTAGTTTGAGAGATGAAAGTGCCATCTTTAAGTTGCTTGATTTGAAGTCCAAGGAAGAATGTTAATTCTCCCATCATAGACATTTCAAACTCTCCCTGCATAATCTTAGCAAATTCTGGCCACAGGAGCATAAGTTTCATCATAATCTATACCTTCCTCCTGACAATAGCCTTTTGCAACAAGTCTGGCTTTATTCTTTGTTATATTACCATCTTCATCAAGCTTATTTCTGAATACCCATTTAGTTCCAATAACTTGATGTGACTCTTCTCTTGGGATTAGTTCCCAGACTTGATTCCTTTCAAATTGGTTAAGTTCTTCTTGCATGGCTATGCACCATTGATCATCTTTAAGTGCTTCCTCAATGTTTTTAGGTTCAATCTGTGACACAAAAGCAACAGACATACAGAAATTATTCATATTTCTAGTTCTTACCCCTTTTGAGATGTCACCTATGATATTGTCCACTGAGAGTCCTCTAGGTGATTGCCATTCTTTTGCTAATTGAGGAGTTTGAGAAGGCACATTATCTTCCAAGTATAATTCATCAAGGGCCTCTCTTATATATTCATCATCACCTGCAAGTCTTTTATTTGACTCAAGAGGATTTCCCCAAGGTCTACAATCTCATCAAAGGTAACATGTATAGATTCTTCTATATTCAAGGTTCTCCTATTAAACACTCTATATGCCTTGCTAGTTAAAGAATAACCTAGAAAAATGCCCTCATCGGCTTTTGAATCAAATTTTCCTAGATTGTCCTTTCCATTATTTAGTACAAAACATTTACATCCAAAAATCTTTAAATGAGCAACATTAGGTTTTCTACCATTAAACAATTCATATGGAGTTGATTTTATAATTGACCTAATGAGCATTCTATTTAAAACATAGCATGCAGTGCTAACCGCATCAACCCAAAAATATTTAGGAACATTAGATTCATTTAACATAGTTCTTGCAAGTTCCTCTAATGACCTATTTTTCCTCTCAACTACACCATTTTGTTGGGGAGTCCTAGGAGCAGTAAAAGTTATGTAATATACCATTTTCCTCACAATAATTCTCAAACTTTTCATTTTGAAACTCACCACCATGGTCACTTCTTAAAACTTTAATTCTTAGGTCTTTCTCATTTTGTATTTGTTTTGCAAATTTTCTAAAGACCTTAAAAGCTTCACTTTTCGTAGTTAAGAAAAATGTCCAAGTATATCTAGAGTAATCATCAACAATTACAAGTCCATAATAATTTCCACCAAAGCTTTTTATCCTAGAAGGTCCAAATAAATCTAAATGTAATAATTCTAGGGGTTTTGAAGTGGAAATCACATTCTTTGATTTAAAAGATGATTTTACTTGTTTACCTTTTTGGCATGCATCACACAATCTATCTTTTTCAAATTTTAACTTAGGCAATCCAATAACTAAGTCTTTTGATATCAATTTATTCAAGTGATGCATATTTATATGAGCCGCTCTTTTATGCCATAACCAAGGGTTCTCTTCCTTAGCAACTAAACATGTTATACTAGACTCATGTAAACAATCCAAATCAATCAAATATATGTTGTTATGCCTAATGCCTTTTAATTCTACTTCTTCGAATTTACTAAATGTATGGTGCAAAATTTGCTTTCAAAAGTTACCTTGAATCCTTTGTCACACAATTGGCTTATGCTAAGAAGGTTATGCTTTAATCCATCAACAAGAAGCACATCCTTAATTTCCAATGTGTTTGCACCTCCTATGTTTCCAATTCCGAGAATCTTTCCTTTGTTGTTATCCCCATAAGTCACATATCCTTGTTCTTTGGCTTTGAAACTTACAAATTTCGTTTTATCTCCAGTCATATGTTTTGAGCATCCACTATCAAGATACCACATAGACTTCTTTGATTTGGAAGTTTCCTACAAAACAAGAACATAGTAAACTTAGGTCCCCACAACTTTTGGGTCCTTGGGGTTAGAGACATAACAATCTATTTAAATACCGCAAAACTTTCTCATAAAATTTTTCAAGTTATTTTAACTGATAAAAATAAGTTTTAATCGATTAAAATGTTGTGAAAAAAAATTTTAAGTTGTTTTAATCGATTGAAATGAGATTTAATCGATTAAAAGAGTTCTAATCGGTCATAACAAAATTCTGATCGATCATAACTGATTCTGATCGGTCATAATTGCATTCTGATCGATCATCCTGACCCTTTAAGTGATTTTAATCGATTGAAACGTGTTTTAATCGATTGAAAAAAAATTCTGATCGCTTATAATTTGATTCTGATTGATCATCCTGACCCTTTAAGTGATTTTAATCGATTGAAACATGTTTTTAATCGATTTAAAAGATTCTGACCGCTCATAATAAAAATCTGATCGATCACAATGAGTTCTAAATGGTTTTAATCGATTAAAATTAAGTTGTATCGATTAAAATACTCGTAAAAACATTTCTTTGAACACTCTAAGTGATTTTAATCGGTTCTTTCAAAACTATATCGCTTAAAAACATGTTTAAGAAAGCTTTTGTAAAAATACTTTGTTTTTAGTTGTTTAAAACGATTTTAGAGGCATTTCGCAAAATCTATAAGTGAAGAACCTTTATGCAAGAGAAAAGATAAAATGATTTTACCTAAGCATTCTGTTTAAAACATACTAAATGATCCATTTTCTTTGAATAAATAGAAGAGACAAACAATTCATTCAACTATAGGAACCCAAATATATTTTCCTTTAGGAACACCAAAATGTTTGATTTTACATCTATTTGAAGTATGACCATGTTTCATACAAGTAAAAACATGCTTTAGATGTAACATTTGAAAATGATGCATTTCTAATTATAGATGCTCTAGTTCCTTTTTCTACCCATACTCTTTTCTTTTTAGTTTTACTCTTTTTCAAAGGAACTCTTTGATTTACATTATTTTGAGCAATTACCATTTCATGCTTCTTAAGATCATCAATTTCTTTTTCCGCTTTGTCTAGCAAATGGTTAAGAATATCTATGTCATATTCATGCTCTTTACAATTTGCACAAGCTAAGTCCTTATTCTCATCTAAGCATACAATTTTCGTATTAGCTACCTCCTTTTCTTCTAAACATGCAATTTTCAATTTTAAGGACTCATTTTCCTTTTCGGATCTTCTTAGATTTTTCTTTACAACTTTAAATTCGTTTTTCATATCCATAAATGCAGTAAATAACTCATTATAAGCATTTTGCAATTCATCATGGTCATTTTCTTCACTAGAGGATGAATCGGAATCACTAACCTCAAAATCCGAAGAAATTTTGTCATTTGCCATTAAGCAATTGTTTGCTTCTATTTCCGAGTCGCTTGATTCTGAATTTGAATCACTCGTCATCCCAAGCAATATATGCTTTCTTCTTGAATTGCTTTTTGCCCTTGTGTTCATCATTTTTCTTGTTTGGGCATTCGGTCTTTATATGCCCCGCTTCACCACAACCAAAGCATTTTATATTAACGTAAGAATTTTCTTTTACCTTTCCCTTACCTTTGAAAGGATGTCTTCCTTTTGCTTTCATCATCTTGGTGAACTTCTTTATAAAAAGACTCATCTCTTCTTCATCAATTTCTGAGTCTTCTTCTTCTTCTTTCTTATTTTTGCTTTTTGAAATCTCGGTCTTGAAAGCTAGGTTCTTCTTTTGATATTGACCCTCTTCCTCATTTAGTCTTCCAAGGTCAAGTTCATGCTCTCTAAGCTTTCCAAATAACGCCGCCATAGACATAGTGGCAAGATTTTGTGACTCCGAGATGGTCGTCACCTTAGGTTGCCATTTCCTATCCAAAGATTTCAAAATTTTAACATTTAATTCATCAACGTCAAATACTTTACCTAATCCGGTGTGATGATTCACAATATGAGTGAAACGCTTTTGAACGTCGAAAATTGTTTCGCCGGGTTGCATCCGGAACATCTCGTATTCTTGGATTAGGGAGTTTTTACGCGCTCTTTTGACGTCGTCAGTTCCTTCGTGGGTTACTCTAAGCATTTCCCACATTTCCTGTGCACTTTTACAAACTGAAATTCTATAAAACTCATCAAGGGTTAGAGCAGATGAAATAATGTTTCTAGCCCTAACATCAAATTGTGCTTTTCGACTTTCTTCTACAGTCCATCTAGAAAAAGGTTTAAGAACGTCAACACCGTTCTCTGTAATTTTAGGAACAAATGGACCGTTTAAAATTGCGTCCCAAACGCCTCTATCAACCGACTCTAAAAATATTTGCATACGTACTTTCCAAAAAGGATAATTTTGACCCGCAAAAAGTGGGGGTCTGTTGATAGACGCACCTTCGGCAAAAGTTTGATTTTGTCCGGCCATTTTCGAAAAGTTTGAATGACTATCAAAGCAAGCTCTGATACCACTTGTTAGAATCGCGCAGTGGAATGTTCGCGTGGTCGGACAAAAACCAAGAGGGGGGGTGAATTGGTTTCTTAATAAAAATTAGGTTTTCAAAATTTTCCCCAAATTTTACCGATTAAAAACTGCGTAAATGTAAATAGAGAAGAGTAGAGAAGATTACACAGTAGGTTTATACTGGTTCGGATCAAAAGACCCTACGTCCAGTTGCTAATCACTCAAAAGAGGATTAACGCTGTCACTAAGAACAAATTGTTATAAACAGTTTACAAATCAAAGAGATAAAGTAAAGACAACACCTCTCTTGAAATCCACAAGAGATGAAGAACAACTTTCCCCAGAGACGGCACACCACACAATCCACTAAGAACTCCACTTAGTGATTCTTATCGCTTCTAGCCCACACCAGGTTCCAAAAGCCCCCTTTCCTTGCAACAAACAGTTCTCCGGCACTCACAAGCACTTAACTTTTGTATGGAAAGAGTTGTTCTCCTTTTTCCGAGTGCCAAAGCAGAGTTTAAGTAGGGAAATTAGGGTTTAGAAATTGGGGATTTCGAAACTAGGGTTCTTGGTAATTGGGTTTTCGAAAATAGGGTTAATTTGAAATTTAAAATGAAAAACAGATCGAAATAATCGATTATTTGGAGTGATAATCGATTAAAACAGAGCCAAATACTGACGTAACCCAAACCTCTCTGGATTAATCGATTATTTGGTGAATTAATCGATTATCTCGTACTGAACAAGTACAAAATAATCGATTATTTTGTCGTTTAATCGATTAAAACAGTTGACTTTGTATAGAAAGTGGTTTTCTCATCGTTTTAATCGATTATTTACCTATATAATCGATTAAAGCCGAGCCTGCATGATAAATTTGAGCATTTTGAAGCTTCTAAGTTACAGACTATGTACCGGCTATCTTAGATTCTATAATTACAGACTCAATCAAACTAAAACAGAGTTATTACAATACAGAAATCATCAATCTTCAATCTTCAATACTCTAAGTCTTTAAGCTCTTGGATCATCATCAAAATCAACATTCTTCATGATCATTATTTGCAACATCAAGTCCTTGAATGTTCAACAGTCACTGGGTCCACCGCTGTCGGAGAATTCGCCGGAGTTTCATTTTTTTTTACCGGTGACATATGATTTTGCTTGTCTCGGTCAGGTGACAACCGTGCCATTGAGATGACCACTATCGGAGTTGGTCGTCCCATTGTCTCCTGCACCGTTTAGTCTTGGCGAACTTATTTTTAGTATTCTCATTTTGGATTTGTGCTTTGTGGGTTAATTGGATTACTTTGGATTGTTTTAGGGTTTGTTCTCCCGCTCTTCATGACTTCTTCCACTATTTCCAATTTTGTTAACGATTCTTTTGTGTTGACATCCCATCGTGATGACCGGGCTCACCTTCGCAAACAGGAAAAAGTGCGTCCTAAGTGTGAACATTGTGGCAAGCTAGGTCACAAGATTAACAAGTGTTATACATTACATGGTCGTCCTCCTCGATCTCGCGTAGTTGTTCAGACCAATCTTTCCCCACCTTTATCTCGCGAGGGATCTTCCTTCTTCTGTTGCATCCGACATGTCCGCTATGTTCAACAAATTTCTCGAATGGTATAAGGATCAACAGTCTTCTAGTTCCACTATATCTGTCACACATACAAATACATATTTTGCTGGTTTGACCCAATCATTTTCTCCTGGTCCTTGGGTTTTTGATTCAGGAGCCACTGATCATATTACTGGTAACAAATCTTTGTTCTCCTCTTTATCCTCTCCTAATCATTTACCTTCGTTACACTCGGTCGATGACTCTAGAGTATCATCTCATGGTGTTGGAACGGTTAAACTTTTTCCTTCTTTAACCATTGATAATGTTCTTTATGTCCCTGGGTCTCCTTTTAACCTCGTTGTCCATCAGTCGTCTAACTCGTTCTCTTGATTGTGTTGTTACTTTTACCAACAATTCTGTGTGTTTACGGGACCGGAGTTCGAAACAGGTGATTGGCACAGGATGTGAGTCTCATGGTCTTTATTATCTCCGTCCCTCTACACATGTTAGTACAGCTTATGGAGTCTCCCTCTCTTCTTCATGCTCAGTTAGGTCATCCAAGTCTTGCCAAGTTACAGAAACTTGTCCCTGCCTTGTCCAACTTATCTAGTTTTGCATGTGAGTCATGTCAATTAGGCAAGCATAGTCGTAATTCCTTTCCTCATAGTTTCACACGTGGTGCTTCGTCCCCTTTTGCCGTGGTTCACTCCGACATTTGGGGACCTAGCCGCGTTAAGTCTACTTTAGGTTTTCAATACTTTGTTACTTTCATTGATGATTATTCCATATGCACTTGGTTATTTTTGATGAAAAATCGTTCTGAATTATTTCATATCTTTCAAACGTTTTTTAATGAAATTCAAACTCAGTTCGGTGTTTCTATTAGAGTTTTGCGTAGTGATAATGGCCGTGAATATCTTTCTCATTCTTTTAAACAATTCATGGCTTCTCACGGTATTTTGCATCAAACTTCTTGTGCTTATACACCTCAACAAAATGGTGTAGCTGAACGTAAAAATAGACATCTTATTGAAACAACTCGCACACTTTTAATTCATGGAGATGTTCCTCAACATTTTTGGGGTGATGCTCTTCTTACTTCATGTTATCTCATTAATCGCATGCCTTCTTCGGTTTTAGATAATAAAATACCTCATTCCATTTTATTCCCTCATGAACCACTTTATCCTTTACCTTTGAAAGTTTTCGGGTCTACATGTTTTGTTCATAATTTTAGTTCTGGTATGGACAAGCTTTCTCCTAGATCACATAAATGTGTTTTCTTAGGGTTTACAAGATCACAAAAAGGATACAAATGTTTTTCTCCTTCTCTTAACCGTTATTTTGTGTCAAAAGATGTCACCTTTGATGAGTTGTCTCTTTATTTTAAAAGTCAAACTTCACCTCTGTCTCCATCCAATCTTGTCAACACTCCTAATACATTTAATGTTCCCGTTGTTTGTGACCCTCTAACCGTGTCTTCTTCACCATTAGTTCTCGCTCCGCAGCTTAGCTTCTTCTCCACTCGCCTCTTCGGATTTATAGTTCTCGAAACCAATCACAACCACCACCATGTGACTCTACTCAAGTGCCAACTACTCTGTCTCCTCCGGATCTGACACATGAGTCTGACCTTCCCATTGCCCTCCGAAAAGGTATTCGTTCTACACGTAATCCCTCTCCCCATTATATTGCTTTGAGTTATCATCGACTGTCATTACCTTTTTATACATGTCTTTCCTCTATTTCTTCTGTGACCATTCCAAAAACTGTCCGTGAAGCTTTAGCCCATCCTGGTTGGCGTCAGGCCATGTTAGATGAACTAAGTGCTCTTCATAATAGTGGAACTTGGGAATTGGTCCCGTTACCGTCTGGGAAATCTGTTGTTGGTTGCAGGTGGGTGTTTGCTATCAAAGTTGGACCTGATGGTACTATTAATCGCCTCAAAGCTCGTCTTGTGGCCAAAGGATATACTCAAATTTTTGGGTTGGATTATGGAGATACCTTTTCCCCTGTGGCAAAGATGGCTTCTGTTTGTTTATTTATCGCCATGGCTGCTTTTCAACAATGGCCTCTTTATCAACTGGATGTTAAAAATGCTTTCCTCAATGGTGATTTGCAAGAAGAAATATATATGGAGCAACCTCCTGGGTTTATTGCTCAGGGGGAGTCTTCTGGGATGGTATGTCGTCTTCGCAAATCCCTATATGGCCTAAAACAGTCTCCTAGGGCTTGGTTTGGAAAGTTTAGCAAGGTTGTTCAACAATTTAATATGACTCAGTGTGAATCAGATCATTCTGTCTTTTATCGACACTCGAGTGCTGGATGTGTTTACTTGATAGTATATGTTGATGACATTGTTCTTACAGGTAGTGACAACCATGGCATCTCTCAGTTGAAACAACATCTCTGTCACCATTTTCAGACCAAAGATCTTAGCAAACTTAGATATTTCTTGGGTATTGAGGTAGCACAGTCCAATGATGGTATTGTTATATCTCAGAGGAAGTATGCCATAGATATTTTGGAGGAAACTGGGTTGATGAGTTCAAAGTCTATTGATACACCCATGGATCCCAATACTAAACTTTTACCAAATCAGGGGGAGCCTATATCTAATCCTGAGCAATATAGAAGATTGGTTGGAAAATTGAATTATCTTACAGTTACTCGTCCTGACATTTCCTTTGCAGTCAATGTGGTAAGTCAATTTCTTAATTCACCATGTGAAGATCATTGGAATGCAGTCATTCGTATCTTGAAGTATATTAAAGGATCTCCTGGAAAAGGATTGTTATATGGTTCTAATAACCATACAAGAGTTGTTTGCTACTCAGATGCTGATTGGGCAGGATCTCCTTCGGATAGAAGATCTATATCTGGATATTGTGTCTCCATTGGTGGTAACTTGATTTCATGGAAAAGTAAGAAACAAAGTGTTGTGGCAAGATCCAGTGCAGAAGCAGAATATAGAGCTATGGCCTCAGCTTCTTGTGAACTTGTTTGGCTCAAGCAATTGCTTAGAGAGTTACAATTTGGAGATGTCACTCAAATGACACTTGTGTGTGACAATCAGGCTGCTCTTCATATTAGTTCTAATCCTGTCTTTCATGAGAGGACCAAACACATTGAGATTGACTCGTCATTTTATTCGAGAAAAGATTATGTCTGGAGATATCAAGACCGAGTTTGTTAACTCAAGTGATCGGCTAGCAGATATTTTTACTAAATCTTTACGGGGTCCTAGAATTGATTATATTTGTAACAAGCTTGGCACATACGATTTGTATGCTCCAGCTTGAGGGGGAGTGTTAGATATTGTTTAGATATTATTTGATATTGTTAAGATATTGTTAGATATTGGTAACCACAATATCAAACAATATCTTCTGTTTATTCTGTTACTTTCAGTTACTCTTTTAGTTGTATCTCTCTATTATAAATAGACCACCTTATGTGTGATTTATACACAAGGGAAATTAATTCCAAATCCTATTTTCTCTATATTCAACATGATTGAATTTAAATATTATCTGGTATGTTTAATGTGTTTATTAGTGTGACAGATAAAACAGGTTATTACAAGGATTTAAAAGAAAATTTTGATCTATTATAAAAGTAGTTTTAGATCAAGAGGTGGGGGTGAATTGATCTTTGAAAGTTTTTCGCAATTAACAGATTATCTATTTGTAAAAATAAGATTTCAGATATGTTCTTGAATCACAAAGCAATAAATCAAATATAAACGCAGCGACAAAATTAAAGGAGAGAAAGGTTAAGAAAGATATCATCGGTGTTTTATACTGGTTCACCCAATACCAGGGCTACGTCCAGTCTCCAGCCAAATTCCAGCTAGGTTCCACTAGATCAAATGTTTTACAGATTTACAATCTTACACTTAATCTACCACAAGAACCAAATTCTAGTTCCTGCACTCAACCTCTCACCAAGAACCAAATTCCAGTTCTTGATAACCTCTACAACCAAATTCCAGCTGCAGAGAAACCAGTGCCCAAATTCCAGGCACCAAACAATACAAAAAGAATGTAAAGAAATGAAAATGAAGAAACTAGAATGCTCAAACTAGTTTATGCAATTCTGCTGTAAGTGTTTCTTCTTCAGGAGAAATCAAGTTGCCCCAAGAAAGATTTTCAAAGAACTTCTCAAAAACTGATGCGAATCTTTCGTGAAAAGATGCTAAAGTTTGCTTGCTTGATTGCTTAAGATTGATGTTCAAAAATGTTGTGTCTAAAAGTTTCAAGCCAAACTGTTTTTATAGAAGATTTTCAAAACTGCTGGTTTAATCAATCTGTTAAAAGATTCTTTTAATCTGTTAAAAGTGTAGTTTAAATCTGTTAAAACTTCTTTTAATCCATTAATACGTTCGTGATTCTTTAACAGATTTGTTTTAACTGAGACGACAACGTTTGTATCAATTAAAACTCTTTACAAAAAATCTTCTAATTTGATTTAATCGATTGTTTCGTGTTTCAATCGATTGTTTCGTGTTTTAATCGATTAATATACTGCAAAACTTTATTGTAAAACTTTCCAAGTTATTTTAACTGATAAAAATAAGTTTTAATCGATTAAAACGCTGTGTAGAAATTTTCTAAGTTGTTTTAATCGATTGAAACGTGTTTTAATCGATTGAAAAATCTCTGATCGCTCATAAATCAATTCTGATCGATCATATCTGATTCTGATCGGTCATAACTCAATTCTGATCGATCATATCTGATTCTGATTGGTCATAATTGCATTCTGATCGATCATCCTGAATGTTAAGTGGATTTAATCGATTAAAACCAAGTTGTATCGACTAAAATACTGCAAAAACACTTCTCTTAACATTTTAAGTGATTTTAATCGGTTATTTCAAAACTGTATCAGTTAAAAACTTGTTTAAGAAAGCTTTTGTCAAAATACTTTGTTTTTAACTTGTTTAAACGATTTTAGAGGCATTTTGCAAAATCTTTTAAGTGAAGAACCCTCATGCAACAGAAAAGATAAAAATGATTATACCTAAGCATAGCAGCGGACACACTAATCTCTCTACTCTTTTATCTAAGTGACTGTTGACTGCTACAAAGTTGACTTTGACTTTATCTTTGACTTCATCAAATCAACAGGATCTTTGTCAGATAATTTCAATAAGATCTTCATCACTTACATGATCATCATCAAAAAGGGGGAGATTGTTGAACATACAAGGACTTGATGTTGAACTTACATGAACATGAAGCTTGATGATTTTGATGATGATTCAAGAACAGAGAACTTAGAGAGTTGAAGACTTGTATTATTGTGTAATAACTCTGTGTTTGATGAGTTTGAGTCTGTAATATTAGAGTCTAAGATAGCCGGTACATAGTCTACTCTTTAGAAGCTTCAAAAACTCATATTTATCAAAAAGTCTCGGGTTTAATCGATTAAATCACCAGATAATCGATTAAACCATTTTCTGTATCTGTTCACTGTAATAATCGATTAACACACCTGTTAATCGATTAACAGGCCAGTTAATCGATTAACAGGCCAGTTAATCGATTAACAGGGCACTTAATAGATTAAACCAGTGCGTGTCGGGGTTCTGTTGATTTTGGCTCTGTAATAATCGATTAAAACTTCATTTAATCGATTTTTTCAGTCAGATTTGAATTTTTAACTTCAAATTAAACTTACTTTCGAAAACCCTAATCCCAATACTCCACGTTCTGAAAATCCCCAATTCTCAAACCCTAATTCATCTACTTAAGGTTCTCTAAGGCTCTCAAAAAATTGAACAACCTTTTTTCAAACAAAACTTGAGAGCTGTGATTGCCAGAGAACTGTTTGTTGGAGGAAAAAGGGGCTTTTGGAACCTGGGGTGCGCTAGAAGCGATAAGAATCACTAAGTGGAATTCTTAGTGGATTGTGTGTTGTGCCGTCTCTAGGGAAAGTTGTTATTCATCTCTTGTGGGTTTCAAGAGAGGTGTTTTCTTTACTTTATCTTTTCCATTGTTATCTATTTGTAACAACTTTGATTATGGTGGCAGCGTTAATCCTTTTTTTGAGTGATTAGCAACTGGACGTAGGGTCTTTTGATCCGAACCAATATAAATCTCCTGTGTAAGACTCTATCTCTATCTTATTTATGTTTACACAACATTTTAATCGGTAAAATTTGGGGATGTAGACCCCAAATCTTGCCCCGCCTCATAATAAAGACCAGAAGACCTTCTATTCGAAGATGGATGAATCCTAAGAAGCCACTAGGAGAGACTATTAGGCCCCATACTAGGATAGGAAGGATTTTTGGCATAAAAATAAGGATTTTCGCCTTTTAGGGTCGAGACCGCCGTCTCAGATTCGGGACCGCCGTCTTGTTTGGCGAGACGGCCGTCTCAACCTTGTCAGACGAGACGGTCGTCTCGACCTGACAGACGCGAATCCCTATAAATAGTCGTGTCATTCCCCTCATTTCACATAGTTCTTTCATTCTCTCTCTAGTCACCTCCTCAAATTCTCTTTCTAGAATCCCTCCGAAGCATTTCCGGAGTTTTTGAGAGTTTTTTAAAGTTTTTATAGCGTTTTCGAGAGATTCCAGCACTGTAAAGAGTGAAGGGCTGCCAAAAAGCACCCTAGTTTTCAAGAAATTAATAGAAAGCTTACCTCGGAGGTTTCTACACTCTCTCTCTCTCTCCTTTACCGCTTTATTTTTAATTATGCAATAGATATTAGGGCCATGTAGTCGTAATTTTAAATTCTGCAAATAAAGGGTAAAAGCGTATTTTCACCGGTTTATTTATTCAAAGTAGCTGGCCTATCATAGGGAACCCGAAAGGGGCGTCGTAAGGGAACTAGCACTTCCCTTACGCGTAACTAACTCCCTTACCCAACTCTGGTTCTAATGACCAAAGTTGGTTTTTCGAAAAACCAACGCCTTTTTACTCCTTTTCCGATATTTCCGGTAAAAACATCGGTGGCGACTCCAGAAGAACCCTCCAAAATTAGTTCTTGGGTTAGCCCGGTTATCGGACAAACCAAGAGCGCCCTTTCGAAAACCTCGCCCCTAGGTTCAGCCCAGTTATCGGACAACCTAAAGGCGTTATAACCACACCCATAAAAACACGAAAATTGGAAAGTCGAAACCATCGCGTCCCTCCAACCGCCTCGTTTTGACGGCGGCGACAGATGGCGACTCCACTGGGGAAGCCTAGAGAGTTGATCCCATTTAGTGATGGGTCAGCCTAAGGTAAATAAACTAAGAAAATTACGCTTTTACCCTACCTTGTATTATAACATGTTTTAATGCTTGGCTTTAATAACTGTTGTCTGTTTATACTTATGCAATTGTTTGAAATACAAATTGTACACAAACCCTTGCACACAACAGTTCCCTCTATACCCGGGGGCAAGTGAGAAATCCATAGGGAGTGGGTGGCAGGTACGGTTCGCTGTAGTGATGGCCTTGTGCCCACCAGTGTGATCGGAAACCACCACTCAAGGTGATAACCTTCCTCTTTTGGCACAAAGACTGACTATGGCCTTAGTGCTAAGCATGGTCGGAAGGCTGGAGAGTGGGGACCCTATAATGGGGGCACCTTGGGGGCCTAAGCATTGGTGAGAACAGTTAGAACCTACCCTTGTCAATGCACTTTTCTGCAGGAAAACCCTACCTCGTGATTAAAACTACTTCTCGCTTATTCGCGGATGAGTGAATTGTATGTGCATTTGTTTGTTGCATTTGATTGCGTAGCATAACCAAACAACAGATAAAAACAAAATTTTACAATAAACACCCTTATCTCGGACAATCTGTCTTTTAGCTAGCCTGGTTTCAGGTTCTTTGTAAGCTAAGTAGCCACGCAGTCCGACAGAAGAGATAAGGGATGCTAATATTATTCTGTCGCTAATAAAACCATTTTATCTCGGACGATCCGCCTTTTAGCTAGCCTGGTTTCAAGTTCTTTGTAAGCTAAGTAGCCACACAATCCGACGGAAGAGATAAAAGGCCAAAAAAATAAATCCAAAATAAATAAAATAATAATAACAAAATCAAAACATTTATAAAAATAATTTTGACAAAGTCGTATCATTCATATTGCATCATGTCATAAGTGGAAAAACCAAGAGAAAAAAATAAATGCATAAGGAAAGTATGCATACGCATCATTTTAATAAATCCCTAAAAAATGGGTCTTAGAAGCGTATTTTGGGTAAATTACTGGGCCAAATTCCCTTTGGGTATTTGCAGCCTGATTCTTCACCTTTTTCTCTTCGTTTTGATATGTTGTGCGTCCAAATCAGACATCTCAGTCAAATCGGACATCTTAGTCATATCTTCACCTTATTATGCCACTTTGAACATCTACCGCCCTTTTGTATGGGTGCAAGCATAAATACATTCATTCTAGGGAGCACTAGATGTCCCTAAGACAATGGTGAAAGAGACCCCGAGCACATTTGTGATCTTCGCGCCAAGGAAGGGACAAGTGTACTAAGGTGTGATGGTGATCCCCATTATACTTGTCAAATCTGTGATGGGGAAGGAACCATTACACCAAGGTGGGTATGATACCCCACAAAGCGTAAGCTTTAAGGAGGATACCTAAGTCATTGTCTTAAGGAATATCCATCTCATAAATCATTCATTTTAAACAATAAAAATCTTTTTGCATTCTAGAAAGCGACTGACATTCTTTATACCCTCATCCGCATACAAAAAAAACACAAAATCCCAAACACTATCATACATCATGTTAGAAAATAAAACATGATAATATTTAGGAAAAAACAAACACTTGCATATATGCATCCACCAAACTTCATCTTCATAACATGCATCTAAAAATAGACAATCAAAGAAGTGGACATTCCTCAATACCATGAAAAGAGGATTAGGGCATTTGCATGCCATGCACGGGAAGTCAAAAAGAAAATAAATAGAAATTCTAACATGCGTATGGGTTCATTTAGGCTTCTCCACTTTCAAAAATAATGTACTTCGAAACATTGCATTGAGGAATGTACACTGTCTGGATGAAATAAATAAAATTGTTTGTTTTCATCATCTCTTCAAGTGTCTATTGTATTCATAAATTGCATTCATTCTCACTTTAATAATAATAAGATAATAAAAAGAAAGGATTAATTGATGTGCTTTCCTTGAATCGGAATAAGATGAAGAGCAAACATTTTGTCATCAAGTTTTTTCCAATGGTTGATCCGCCTAAGGAGGATAATAAGCCTCAACCGTTGGTCATCTGAGTAAATAAAGGAGAGGGGGCAAGGACGTCATCGCGTTTGTTCATGCCTCCCACGTAAAAAAAAAGTTGTACCATGGAGATACGCAAAAACATCGTCCATCAATGAAGATATCTCCAGCATAGCCTACATTCGGGGGCAAGATTAGAAGTGGAAGAATCTATTTCACCAAGGACGTATAAGATGACGCTCCTAAGAATAAAGGAATAAATAATAAGATCGAAGAAAAATATAATCCAAAGAGAAAACTGAGAAGACTTTGGACTCACGGCGCTAAGGCAGTTCTTTCAACGCTCTGCCAAAGAGACAAACTCACGGTAGGCGACAAGCTGGTCACGGTTCGAGCTAAAAATGACATTCGGATCAGCAAGTCGTTTGCCCTACCTTGAATGGATGCGACTGAAAAGGACCTTTGAAATATTTTTTGCCAATATGAAAAGACTTCCCCAACAATATGAAGGTGACCCACATGATGAGGAAATATGGATGCCGCCCAAACAAGGGCTCATTAGAAACTCTCAAGGAATAAGGGAGCCACCAGATTTTAAAGACAATCCTTTAAAGCATGGCCTAGGGCATGACCCTACAAAGGATCAAGCTGCACGGAGAAAAGGGAAGTCTCCCCTCCACACCTTCAATCAGATTTTCCCAAATAGAGGGGTTAAAGCGTCGAAAGCGACTTTAGTCATTAGGTGTTCTCCTTCTGATTCTTAGGGTTTGTAAATCCAATCACTATTAGAGATTACTCCTCGGGGCTAGCCCGACCCCCGAGCATTGTAGGACACATATTTCCCTATTAATTACAAAGAATGTCATTCTTATTATCTGCTTCTCTTCCTACTATTCATATCTAAACCTCATTAATAACCATGTTTAAACAAACGTTTCAAAAATGCGTCAAAATGTGCCATCGTCAAAATAATCAAACCACTCATCACCATTGATTGACTAGAAACACAAAATAAAGTTTTACCTCGTCATAAATAAAGCCGTGTTTCGCCAATGTTGTGCAAAAAGAAAAAAAAATCAAAAGAAGCCCATAAAAGCTAAAGGCCAAAAAGAGATGGCAAGATACCTGGTAGGAAACCCACAAAGAGGGCTACGCAAAAGTTAGGGTAAACCCGCTAGGAAACCTGAACAACCATAAGGGTAGCCTAGGCAAAAATTAGGGTTACAAAATAAAGTCCGCTAGGTTTCCAAAGCAAGAAAAAAGAAACCTAGACAAAAGTTAGGACAAAACAAAACACAACATCCTAAGCTGAAAACCGAAAGGGCAGACTAGGGAAGTCAATCAGTCATAGCAAGCGCCGTAGAATAAGACGCCACTCCATAAACAAAACGTTGTTTAAACTAGCCTAAACACTCTAACCAACCTTGGTTAGCTGTGCTTACAAAAACTATTTTTTGTCAAAATAAAACAATTCTAAAACACAAGCCTTTGAATTAAATATCCTCTTCTTTCTCTTCTCTTGACCCTTACCACTATGGCATTCTAGTAAGTAGTAGGGAAATGTGGAGATAGTAATCAATAGGAGGATTGACATCCCCAAGGAAAGGGAGGGGCACACTGACATGGCAAGTCGCTCTACAATTAACACAATCATTCTTCGGTCATGAAAAAATTGAGACGACAAAATTGGTACAGCCTATCATGTCGACAAAGCACATAACGTCAGAAGCTCATCAGCAGTAAAAGCACATTGGTTAATCCTTTTGAAAAATTAATTGAAATAGTATTATAGGATGCATATCACAAACATTGCATACATACATAGGGTCCTTTCTCTCAAAAAGAAAAGAGAAAAGAGAAATGAGAAAAATAAAAATAAAAAATAATGTCTGCTAGGAGATTCTTAAGCAAAAGTTAGGGTAGTCCGCTAGATCGAAAACCCGCAAAGGGCGGTCTAGGCAAAAGTTAGGGCATTCATAAAAAAGGAAAAAATCCTGCTAAGATATCCTAGGCAAGAATTAAGGCAGCCCGCTAGACCGAAAACCCCAAAAGGGCGGTCTAGGCAAAAGATAGGGCTAAACCAAAAAATGAATAAAAGAGAGGGATCCTTCATCATAATCATGAAAGTCCATCAGGAGAATGCCAATCACTTTTCCAGATGCATCGATGAAAAAAGATAGATTGCATTTAGGGCATCCACACACAAGAAGTCGCACAAAATGACTTTGTCAAGATAAAAAATGAAAGAAATAAAAATTACTTCATATAAAAAAAAATGAAAAGCATTCATGCATATAAGGAGACTAGCTCCATGATTGTGATTGAAAATAGGATCACCAAGACCGAGTCTCCAAATAATGCCCTCAAGAAAACAGAGCAAGTCGTCAAACAAGCAACTCAGTAGAATAAGAGCTTCCGAAAATCAAGAGCTCCAGCTACCATCCTTCTACCCAGAAAAAAAGGGCACATATAAGAAGTCTCCAAAGTCTCCTCCACACTCCCCAATGGAGAATAAAGGCTCCAAGATCCCATCATCATCAACAGTCAAAAGAATCCAAACCCTCAAGGGCTCAACAAAAAAAGGAAAAAAGAGGAAAACTCTTGCATCCCCAGAGGATGTCCAAAAGAAAAGGCAACAACAGTGAAGGCTGAATAAAAATCCTCAAGTGGATCTCCTAAAAAGTTTACAAAAAGAAATAAGAGATTCTCATCCCCTAGTGGAATAAGAGCTTTACAAGTTTAGCTCGCATCAACATCAATCAAGGAGCCAAGACTCCATCCCTAGAAAAGGAAAATCAGATCCTTAGGAAGTCAACTAATTCCCTGGTGGGTCACCAAAGAAAGAAAACTTCATCCCTAGTGGACCCACCAAAAAGAAGGAAAAGCCAGCATAATAAAAAGAGAATAAAAAGCAAAAAGGCTTATGCATTATCCCGAAAAAGCCAAATTTCAAATCGCAAAAAAAAGATAAATCGCGGAAAAAGGCGAAATCAAATAAAAATTCTAGAAAAAGGAAAAACCAACGAAAAAGAAGGAATAAAAAATCCCAATGAACACAAGAGTATCGACAAAGCCAGCTCATACCAACAACATCCAACAAGGAATCAAAACTCCATTCCCTCAGGGGGCAAATCAAAATTAGATCCCCGGGAAGGCAATCAATTCCCCCGTGGATCACCAAAAAGAGAAAAATCATCCTCAGTGAGCCTACTGCAAAACAAAACTTCAGATTCATCCTCAGAATGTCATTTGCCTACGCATAGGCAAGAACTGGCAAGCAAGAGCCAGCATCCCCATATCAGCCTAGTCAGAGGCAAAATAAATGAAACCAAAAGTCTTCACTTTCGATGAAGCATCTGCCTACTCAGAGGCATTACCAGAAACTCAATGGAGTATCTTCCTACTAAGAGGCACCATCAAAATCAGCAAATTTTTAATGGATGTCCGCCTACTCAAGAGGTGTCACGAAGATCAACAAATCCCTAGAGGATTTCTGCCTACCTAAGAGGCACTCATCAAAAATCCCCGACAACCAGCAAAGTTGGATGACCACTACCAAATGATCAAAAACAAAGAATCCCCAGCAAATAACAAGCTGGATGGCTATCGGGAAAAGCCAAAAAACAAAAATCCCCGGCACACCGGAAGACTTTACCAGAAAGGTCCAAAAACATGTCGGAGCATATGTCTCTGGAACTCCTCTTGGCTCTGGATCATGTCGAGCACATGCTGGTTGATCACATCCAAGCTCTAGATAACTCCCTCTTGCCTCTAGCTGACAGTCTCCAACCGTGTCTTGAAAACGTCTTGCCTTAAGGACATCTGGTTCAGCTGCTGGTGTACAACGTCTATATGGCAGTGGACACTGGGAATGTTGTCCCCATATTGCTGCTGCTTGAATCCTAGGGGCATGGGGATATCATCCGACTCATCCAGGTCCCGAATCTCCAGGGTCATAACAAGCACTAGATGTAGTACCAACTCGGACCCTTGCCTAATGAGCATGCCCATGCTAACGAGCATGGACCTACTAATAGGCTCGGGTCGGAGGGTAGAGGTTATGTCCTCACCGTTGGCGCATCCCCATCTCTCGGCCAGCGGGGTGATGAGGGGAGCTACGAGGATTGCCCCTGTAGGGTGACTCCCAAAATCCTTCAGCGCCCTCAGGAAGAAGTAGCCCGGGTTACACCTGCGCCCATGGAGCATGCAGTGGAGGACAAAGAGACCAAGTTGGATGATCTTACCATGACTCTCCTTCCACCCGTGCATTGTCCCTGTCAGCAGCTTGTGGCATATGCAGAGAGTAGGAATGAGGGCCGACCTCCTCATATGGGCCAGTAGGATCTGCGATCCAATGAGATCCTCCCAAATCTCATCGATTGTGAGGGTAGGTGGTTGCTCACATATAGCTCCCTAATACTCTAGAGTCAGGGTGTTAGTAGGCTGGTTAAAGCCCATGATGACGTTGAACTCATCCAACGTTGTCGTTCTATAGGTCCCATTCATGAAATACGAGACCACCCTCGCCGGAGAGACACCCGGGAACATGGTCGGCATGTCCACCATCGTGACAGAGGCTAAAAGCTCCATCGTAGCCTCTTGAAAGATGCTAGTAGGAGGGGCCTGAGGAGAAAGTCCCACCCAATACCGTGGAGGTAGTTCCTCACGTCCTCATCCCAACCTAACTCGGTCAGGATGCCGAAATCTAGACGCAGCAAGGGGTACCAGGTGTAGCCCCTGATATGATCAAGTCTGGTCTAATGTTGTGGCGTGAGCTGAGGTGGATCTAGTGGGGCCTGCGGAGCCGAAGTACCCTGGTCGGATCCCCGACCATGCTTCCTGGGCCTAGAAGACTCTGCTTGTTGCACTTTGCTCAGAAACACTCATTTAGGTACGAAGATGTATGAGAAATGAGGAGAGGATGCAGGAATGAGATCCTTTGAAAATGATCCAAAAGCCCCTATATATAGAAAATTTCCCCCAGGGTCGGGACAGTCGTCCGGGATATGGGATGGCCGTCTCGTTTTTTTGGTGTTCGGGACCGCCGTCTGGAATATCAAGATGGTAGTCTCGCGCTTCGCGAAATGGCGAGACGGCAGTCTCTTGCTTCGCGAAATGGCGAGACGGTGGTCTCGATTTTAGCGAATGACGAGACGGCAGTCTCGCCATTGGCGAATGACAAGACGACGATCTCGCCATTTGTGAATGGCAAGACGGTGGTCTCACCAAGCGAGACGGTCGTCTAGGTTTTTCTAGTTTTTTTTATGGGAATATAGGACCCTGTTCACCAACATCTATGCATGCAATGTTTTCATGTTATGTGTCCTATAATGCTATTTAGTTAACTTTTCAGAAGGGTTAACTGATGTGTCTTTTGAAGACGAGACCCTTTTGATGTGGTTCTTTAGCTTATTTGTTTGTACCATTCCGATCTTGCTATCACCGAAGAATAATTGTTGACTGAGGAGCAAACTTGCCATGTTGGTGTGATTTTTCCTTTCTCTGGAGGCTTCAATCCAACTGTTGATTATATGCCTCCATATTCCCCCACTAATTATCAAAATATTGTGATAAGGGTCAAGAGAAGAGAAGAGGATAATTTATTCAAGGGCTTGTGTTTTAGAAGGTTTTTATTTATTTTTTTAAAGGGGGGGGGGGGGGTTTGTAAGAATAGCTGGCCAAGGTTGGTCAAAGTGTTTAGGCTAATGTTAAACAAATAGTTTGTTTTAAGGATCTACATCTAGCCGATTTCTATTGCTTTCTTATTGCTGATTGACTTCCCCAGACTGCCCTTTGAGTTTTCAGACTAGGATATTGTGTTTTGGTCCTGACTTTTGTCTAGGTTTCTTCTTTGTGCTTACATTGGGAAACCTAACAGACTTTATTTTTCAACCCTTATTTTGGCTCAGGCTACCCTTTTTTGTTGTTTAGGTCTCCTAGCGGGTCAACCCTAATTTTTGCGTAGCCCCCTTGAGTGAGTTTCCTACCAGGTAATTTGTCTCTTCTTTTTTGGCCTTTGGCTTCTATGGGCTTCTTTTGATTTATGTTTTTTCTTTTTACACAACATTGGCGAAACACAGTTTTATTATGATGAGGTAAAACATTATTCTGTGTTTCTAGTAATCAGTTTGATTATTTTGGCAATGGCACGTTTTTCTTATTTTGATGCACTTTTGAAAACATTTGCTTAGACATGGTTATTATGAGGTTTAGACATGAATAGCAAGAAGAGAAATAGATAGTAAGAATTGTATTCTTATTAATTAAGAGGGGAATATGTGCCCTTAAGATGCCCGGGGGTCGGGCTATCCCTGGGGAGTAATCTCTAACAATCATTGGGTTTACATCCCTTAAGAAAGGAAAAAGAACTCCTAATGACTAGAGTCGCTCTCGATGCTTGTATCCCTCTGCTTCGAAAGATCTGCTTGAGTGTGCGGATGGGAGACTTCCCTTTTCTTCTTATAGCTCAGCCCTTCGTAGGGTCGTATCCTACGCCATGCTTCAGAGGATTGTCTTTAAATTCTGGGGACTCTTTTATTCCTTGGGAATTTGCACCGAGCCCTTGGACAGGATGGTAACCATACTTCATCATCATGCGGGCTACTTCATGTTTTCAGGAAGTCTCTCTACACTAGTGATTTCAAGCGCTTGAAAGGATGTTTCAAGGGCCTCTTTAGTCGCATCCACAAAAGGTTGGGTAGACGGTATACTGTATGCTGGAGTAATATCCATCATATGGAAATTGACGTTGAAGATAGTGGGACCAATTTGGATTGGCAGATTGATTTCTCCCACTACTTCTCTTTTGGACCCGTCGAAGGCTCGAACGATAGTGCTGCTTGAGCGCACGTGGGTTCCTTGAATGGTTAACTTGTCGAGTGTGCACTTGGGCATCACATTCAAGGAAGACCCATTATCCATAAGAACTTTGGCGATGAGATACTCCTTGCATTTGATAGAGATATGCAAGGGCTTGTTATTGCTTGACTCTTCAGGAGGGAGTTCTTCATCTGTGAAGGTGAGGTAATCGCTGGCTGTGATGTAGCTGACGATCCTCTCGACCTTTTCTTGGGATATCGTATGAGGTACATGAACTTCGCCCAAGACCTTCATCAGGGCATTTCGATGCGATTCCAAACTCATCATTAGTGATAACAAAGTTATCTTTGCAGGTGTGCGATTGAGTTGGTCAATGATGAAATACTCGCTTTGCCTTATAAACTGGAGCAACTCATTAGTCTCCTCCTTGGATTCTTTATTCTCTTCCTCTTTGGTATGTTTATTCTTCCCTTTATTCTTGGGGGCATCTTCTTATAACTCCTTGGGGGAGTAGATTTTTCCGCTTCTTGTCATGCCCCTAATGCCGGCTATGTTAGAGATGTTCTCATTGGCGGGTGATGATTTCCCGTATCTCCATTGTACAACTTTATTTGAATCGTAGAGGAAAGGACGGGGCATGAATAATCGTAAAGGCTTCCTTGCCCCCTCTTCTTTATCGACTTTGATGACCAACGACCGAGGTTTATTGTCCTCCTTAGGTGGATCAACCGTTGGGGAGAGCTTGATTACGAATGGTTTTCTCTCCGTCCTCTGATTCCGGAAGACACATACGTTAATCTTTCCTTTTTATTATCTTATTTATTAAAAGTGAATGAGGGATATGTTAATGCATGCGAATGAATGAAATGAATGCAAATAGACAGTTGTTTGAATAATCGATTTTTTATTTATTTGAGAAAGTGTGCATCCCCCTACACCATGCTGCAAAGCACATTTTGGAAAAAAGGGAAAAGCCTAGAGAAACCCATAGGCGGGTTGTAATTTCTATGCAATTCTTCTTCAGCTTCCCGTACGTGATGAGCGAGTGCTTCGGTTTGTCGATGGATTTCTTGGCTCATATCTTCATTGTTGTTAGAAAAGTAGTTTTAAATCAAGAGGGGGGGTGAATTGATTTTTGAAAGTTTTTCGCAATAAACAGATTATCTAATTCGAAAATTAAGTTTACTAATCAATTCACGAATCACAAAGTAATTAAGCAATACAAGCGCAGCAACTGAAATTAAAGAGAGAAAGGTTAGGAAAGATTTCACCAGTAATTTTATACTGGTTCACCCAATACCAGGGCTACGTCCAGACTCCAGCCAAATTCCAGCTGGGTTCCACTAGAATAGATGTTTTACAGACTCACCCTCTTACACCTATTCTAACTCTCCACCAAGAACCAAATTCCAGTTCTTGGAAACCTCTGCAACCAAATTCCAGCCGCAGAGAAACCAGTGCCCAAATTCCAGGCACCAAACAGTACAAGAACCAAATTCCAGTTCCTGTACTCAACCACCAAGAACCAAATTCCAGTTCTTGGAAACTTCTACAACCACCTACCAGCTGCAGAAAAAACTTGTACCCAAATACCAGGTACAACACAATACAAAGTAATGAAAATGAATTTACAAAGAAGAGACTTAGAAAGCTCAAACCGGATTACTCTAATCCACGAGTAAGTTTCTTCTTCAAAGGATGCAATATGCCTCAAGAAAGATTTCAAAAGAAGTTCACAAAAATAGTTGTGTATCTTTCTTGAAAAGAATCTAATAGTTGCTTGTATTGATTGCTTGAATTGTGTAAAACTGATATTCAATCTCTTGTTTCAAAGTTTCAAGCAAAACTGTTTATAAAAGAGTATTTTCAAATCTGCTGCATTAATTAATCTGTTGAAAGTTTGTTTTAATCTGTTGAAATAGCCGTTACAATCTGTTAAAAGTCCTTTCAACCCATTAATGCATTCTTGATCTTTAACGAGAAAATGTTTTAGTTGATACGACCATGTTTTTATCAGTTAAAACGTTTTACAAACATTTTCTAAGTATAAAACAATCGATTGAATCGCGTATTAATCGATTGATTTGTTTAAAAACCTTCTTATAAAACTTTCCAAGTTATTTTAGTCGATATAAAGTCGTTTTAATCGATTGAAAAACTGCACATATATTTTCAAGTCATTTTAATCGATTGAAAGTTTGTTTTAATCGATTGAAAAGATTTTCTAAGTTATTTTAATCGATTGAAATACGCTTTAATCGATTGAAAGCAGTCTGATCGGTCATAATTCAATTCTGATCGATCATAACCAACTCTGATCGGTCATAATTTCATTCTGATCGATCATCCTGACTTCCAAAGTGGTTTTAATCGATTGAAACGTGTTTTAATCGATTAAAATAAATCTGATCGCTCATTTTTGAAGTCTGATCGATTATATTTCATTCTGACCTGTCATATTCGAATTCCAATCGGTCATAAAGGGTTTTTAATCGATTAAAAGGTTTTTGTATCAATTAAAATGTCTGTGAAAACACTTCTATAAACATTCTAAGTGTTTTAAACGTTTCTTTTAAAAAACTATATCGATTAAAACCATTGTTAAGAAGGTTCTTTGACAAAATGCTTTTGTTTGATTTGTTTAAAACTATTTTTCAGGCATTTTGCAAAATGAGTGAAGGAGCTTCATGCAGTGGAAAAGGTAAAGTGGTTTTACCTAAGCTTTCGATAAGACACACTAAGTCTTCAGCTCCTTTGTTCCGAGTGACTTGTTTGACAACTGCAGAGTTGACCCTTGACTTTATTTTTGACTTCATCAAATCAATGAGATCTTTGCTAGGATCACTTTCAGTCTCCCCTATTTGATGAAGACAAACACCATTTTGAAAAAACAATCTCCGCAAAATAAGTCACTTGATAATGCAGTTAGGTGAGAAATATAAGAATAAAGTTTTATTTCTCCCCTAAAACTTATTTCTCCCCCTAAACTCGTTGCTCTTAAATTTATCTTAAAGTGATGCAACTATTTCTCCCCTTTTGACTTCATCAAAAATAGGGAATAGAAGAGAAAAAAAATGTAAGGTTTCGAAAATATGCTCAAGTTTTTGAAAAATACAAAGTGAATCAATATTTCACTCATGAAAAGAATCAATTAAAGTTGATTCAAACTTATCTCCATTAACACGTTTGTAATGAATACAATTAACACGTGTAAAGATAAGGGAATCACGCTTTAGTAGCATGTTTACGAAACAACCATTAACTAAAGCCTTTAATCTTTCTTCCTGAATAAAAATCGATTAAAAACAGAGCATAATCGGTTAAAATGTTCTTGGTAAATGATTTTAATCGATTGAAAGAAAAGTTTAATCGATTAAAACATTTAAGATTTTGAAAACATGAAACTTTAGTAAAAATAATCGATTATTTCGATTTTGAATCGATTAAAACATGTTGAAATTTGCTGTTTAAGTTTATTTAACCGATTAAAAAGTGTTTTTATTAACTAAAACAACCAGATTTTGAAAATCATGATATATCTGATGTGAATATCTCGTATCTAATCTATTGGATATGTAGTGAACTGATTGTCTAGATCAATATCAACTATTTTTCACCGATAATCTACCACTATCAGATTTAATTTTAAGTTTGGCTAATTTTATCGTTATAAGACAGCTTTAAAAGGTTTTAATCGATCAATGCCCAGTTTTAAAAGAGATTCAGGGATCTATCATCTACTTCTATCTAAGCCAGTTCAATCTAGATTTAGATCCTAAATCATATTTAACCAAAGGTTAAGGCAAATGTTCCTGGTATAACACCAGTTAATATCACGATCCATGCAAACAATATAAAGATAGAAATAAGCGGAAGATAAAGATGATGAGGGGAACTAGTCATCCCAATTTCCCTGATTGAACTCGCTTATCCACCAGCTTGGTGATCATTCATTTGATCCCCACCAATATCAAAAGATGATAGGCTTTCCTTTTTGCTGGAACCAATTTTGCTCTATCAACTATTTGAGTCAACAACTCGTCGTCACTCCGTATCGACAGAACGCACACGTAAACTTTTCCTGAAAAGAAATCTTTTAGCAGTTTATCGTTACTATTGACTGCATTACAGTCCATGGTTGACACTCAATGGAATTAAATGTTTCTTTAGGAACATCAACTATTACACATCCGAGGCAGTAATCATGTACTGACAGTACGTACATTCACTATCGATTCCACACAGAGTGCACGATACCATAAATTGCATGAATCACAGATTAATGATGTACTCGAGATAGGAATTTCCTTTCAAAATAGCCAACCCATTTTGAACCCTGCAGTTATCATCATCCAAGCAAATAACTGTATTTTTATTAATGTAGTATGATGGGTGTTATTCTCACTTATAATGAACCAGTCATCATTATCTTTTGAGGAATGAGTCATTTTTAACTTTGTTGTTTCCAGTGGTATCATATGCACAAGTGATTAACAAAAAAACTTATTCTGGTAGAGTGGGCAATGATTAGTAATGAGGACAGGTGATGACAATCAATCCGAATTCTAAAACAATATAAAATTTATCCCCGTATCGACCATAAAACATACATTCCCTGTACCACGTTATTCAATTTTTGAATTGTTGTCCCATATTGGTTCCCTTGCAGGTGTCACCTCGTGGCATTGATGATTAAAGCAAATTATCAGGGTTGCACAGTTCAATGAATTTCACCAAGAGTTTTGAACCAATGCATGCTCAAGATTATTTCGAAATATTGCTAGGTAATATCAAGAAATCTAATGTAAACATTTGTTCATTGAACTTCCTAGTAATCAACAATTTATTACCAGAATCAACTATCACTGAAAAAATCTATGATAAACTATGTTTTCAGATCCTAACGATTTGACCTGTTTGTAACTAGTGTCTATAAGAAAAGATACAGTCCATTCTTTGATAATTTCTTTGATTTTCAGTGTATTACCATGCATCATTCCATGTAAAGTATTAAGAGAAATGTAAACATCTACGAGTGAATTAATCAATTGTTTTATGAAAGAATCGATTTGTATGGTACAGAATGTAATAATAAATAAAAAAATATCACCAGTATTTAAATCGATTAAAACGTAAATGAATCGATTAATTTTGATCCTAAGTGTTTTTAGTTGATATAAATTTATTCTAATCGATTAAAACGACTAAACCAACATTCTCGAGAACAATTTAATCGATTATTTCGATATTTCAATCGATTAAAATGGTACGGTAAGTTATTTCAATCGATTAATATTGGTTTATATCAATTAAAACAATTAATTTAAATACACAGAACCTGGTTTCGCAGCTCTGATCTTCAAGGGATTCCCGGACTTGTTCCTGCAAAACAAATTAAGAATTGTTCGGTACCCTTTATAATTACTCGGGTTCTGATCAGGTTATTTGAAAGGAATTAATCTTTGGAACCCATTTCATTCTTCCTTTGGGTACTGCATATTTCTTAATTCTGCAGATATTTAACGAGTGACCCTTTTTCATACAGTAAAAACATTTAATAAATGGAGATGAAACTATTTTACTATATGCAAAATAATTTTTGAAAGCTCTGGTTTTCTTTCCAATGGCTGGTGTATAACCTATACCACCACGTTCAATAACTAACTTTTGGGAATCAAGTATCTTATCAAGATTATTCTTTCCTTGTGCTAATTTAGATGAAGTTTTTACTAGGTATGATACTTGTTTCTGTAACTCAGGACAGTTTTTGCAATCTTCAACATTACACATGCAATCAGTATTATTTTCTAATTCTAACTTTTCTTCATCAATTATTTTCTTTTCAAGAATAATGATCTTGTTTTCTAGTAACCTATTCATGTTTTTCAATTTTCTGTTTTCAGTTTCTAATTTCTTTGCTACTTCATGTATTTCAAAGAAAGCATCTTGTAATGAGCTATAGTTTATAGATTCAGAACTTACACTGGTTTTTGATGATTCCGAGTTGACCATCAAGCATATTTCTGGTGCTTCTTCATAGGTCTTTTTCAAGGATCTTCCACATTTGTGCAATAGTTTGACAATGTGCAATCCTAAAAAAATCATTTCTATTAAGAGCGGAAGAGATGATATTTTTGGCAATACAATCATCTTGAATTCTGTTAGCAATATCAGTTTCCTGTTCAATAACATTCCAAGCATTTATACTAACAGATTCAATGAAGATTTTCATCCTTATTTTCCAGAATAGATAATCTGTTCCACACAACAGTGGAGGTCTATCAATGTACGCTCCCTCAGAAAATGCCATGGATCGAAGTAACTTGAGTAACTTTCAAGCACCTCGCTCTGATGCCAATTGTTAGAAAAGTAGTTTTAAATCAAGAGGGGGGGTGAATTGATTTTTGAAAGTTTTTCGCAATAAACAGATTATCTAATTCGAAAATTAAGTTTACTAATCAATTCACGAATCACAAAGTAATTAAGCAATACAAGCGCAGCAACTGAAATTAAAGAGAGAAAGGTTAGGAAAGATTTCACCGGTAATTTTATACTTGGTTCACCCAATACCAGGGCTACGTCCGGACTCCAGCCAAATTCCAGTGGGTTCCACTAGAATAGATGTTTTACAGACTCACCCTCTTACACCTATTCTAACTCTCCACCAAGAACCAAATTCCAGTTCTTGGAAACCTCTGCAACCAAATTCTAGCCGCAGAGAAACCAGTGCCCAAATTCCAGGCACCAAACAGTACAAGAACCAAATTCCAGTTCCTGTACTCAACCACCAAGAACCAAATTCCAGTTCTTGGAAACTTCTACAACCACCTACCAGCTGCAGAAAAAACTTGTACCCAAATACCAGGTACAACACAATACAAAGTAATGAAAATGAATTTACAAAGAAGAGACTTAGAAAGCTCAAACCGGATTACTCTAATCCACAGTAAGTTTCTTCTTCAAAGGATGCAATATGCCTCAAGAAAGATTTCAAAAGAAGTTCACAAAAATAGTTGTGTATCTTTCTTGAAAAGAATCTAATAGTTGCTTGTATTGATTGCTTGAATTGTGTAAAAACTGATATTCAATCTCTTGTTTCAAAGTTTCAAGCAAAACTGTTTATAAAAGAGTATTTTCAAATCTGCTGCATTAATTAATCTGTTGAAAGTTTGTTTTAATCTGTTGAAATAGCCGTTACAATCTGTTAAAAGTCCTTTCAACCCATTAATGCATTCTTGATCTTTAACAGAAAATGTTTTAGTTGATACGACCACGTTTTTATCAGTTAAAACGTTTTACAAACATTTTCTAAGTATAAAACAATCGATTGAATCGCGTATTAATCGATTGATTTGTTTAAAAACCTTCTTATAAAACTTTCCAAGTTATTTTAGCTGATATAAAGTCGTTTTAATCGATTGAAAAACTGCACATATATTTTCAAGTCATTTTAATCGATTGAAAGTTTGTTTTAATCGATTGAAAAGATTTTCTAAGTTATTTTAATCGATTGAAATACGTTTTAATCGATTGAAACAGGTCTGATCGGTCATAATTCAATTCTGATCGATCATAACCAACTCTGATCGGTCATAATTTCATTCTGATCGATCATCCTGACTTCCAAAGTGGTTTTAATCGATTGAAACGTGTTTTAATCGATTAAAATAAATCTGATCGCTCATTTTTGAAGTCTGATCGATTATATTTCATTCTGACCTGTCATATTCGAATTCCAATCGGTCATAAAGGGTTTTTAATCGATTAAAAGGTTTTTGTATCAATTAAAATGCTGTGAAAACACTTCTATAAACATTCTAAGTGTTTTAAACGTTTCTTTTAAAAAACTATATCAGTTAAAACCATTGTTAAGAAGGTTCTTTGACAAAATGCTTTTGTTTGATTTGTTTAAAACTATTTTTCAGGCATTTTGCAAAATGAGTGAAGGAGCTTCATGCAGTGGAAAAGGTAAAGTGGTTTTACCTAAGCTTTCTGATAAGACACACTAAGTCTTCAGCTCCTTTGTTCTGAGTGACTTGTTTGACAGCTGCAGAGTTGACCCTTGACTTTATTTTTGACTTCATCAAATCAATGAGATCTTTTCTAGGATCACTTTCAATTGTATCGTTGAGCCTCTTCTATTTTCGCCTTCTGATGGATGACCAAGGCTTGTAGGTCGTTGAGTCTCTCAATGGCTCGATCTCTTTCCTGCAGAACCTGGCTGTACTGAGCTAACCCATGTCTCATTTTGTAGTGTAGCTCAGCGAGGTTTCTGTTGAGTTTTTGGGTGGTCTCCCTCCCCTGGTGTGCTTCAGACCGAGTCCTTGCAAGATCTTATAGCATCATCTTGGTCGTCTCTGCCTGCTCTGCATATTTAGTGTCAAGGTGTGATAATCTAGCAATCATTTGTTGGAGTTGATTATCTGGATCAAGCTTTGGGGCTTTGGATGCTCGGATAACCTCCTCATTAAAGTCAGCACATTTGTCCTTGAGGCGCTCTATTTCTTGGTCTTTCTTCTTGCATTGCCTTTGCAGACCATCTATGGTGAGGATAGATTCTTGTTCTTTTTCTTCTAGGGTCCTCAGCTGGTTTCCCATAATTTCTACCCTCTTGGTGAAGGCTTCGACTTGTGTTTGTAGTTCTTCATTTGCCAATGAGGAGGCAAGTGGGGCAGATGGCTATGGCACCCCTCTATTTCTTCTCCATTCCTCATAGTCGTTGGAAACTAACACTCGAGCCTTGCCGAGCTCCTTATCTCCCATATAGACTGGTTTCTCCCATGCTTTGAGGATGGCGGATATTCCCTTGAAGTCGCAAGGGTTCCCAATGAAACACAGTCCTCCAAGCTCTTCTCGTGACGGCACGGTTTGGGTCCTCATGAGTTGCCTCATAGCTATTTTTGGGGAGTAGGCTATGCAACCTCTAAGGCCTATTAGTGGTATGCTTGGGTAATCTCCGCATCGGATAAGGATGGGGCCGGGTCGGAACCAAGGACATGTCCATGAGAAGTGATTAGCGTCCCCTTGTTCCAACTTGACAACGGTGGAGTGGGATCTTGGAGAAGCTTCTCAAAGGGTCGGGGAACATCCCCATATGACTTGAGGTGTAGAAGTGAGTGATTCCCCAGATGTATAATAACGAAGAACAACATCTAAGCATTTTCCCTTGTTTTTGATGACAGAATTCTACTGACAGCAAGGTGTCGGTAAGAAGTGCAGACATGGGATCCTTCGAATGTACATCCCAGGCGAAGAAGGTGTCCATGGCAGCGTGATCCACGATATCGATGTGAAAGGGAAATAAAATGGTCCCAAACACAACCAACGCTAGAGTCTTGTTAAAACCTGACCAATCCTCCATATTGGCCAAGAATGACAGGTAGTCTTCTAACATTGAAATCTTCCACCCCTGGATATTCCCTTTTCCTATTAAAGCTTATTGATGAGTTGGCAGTCGGATGAGAGCAGCAATTCTATATGCTAAAACACGAGCTCCATTATTAATATAGACCCGACTATTTTGGGCCATCGAATCATGAGATCGTATTCTTCTAAAGTTGGTACCAAATCCAACTGTGGGAACTCAAAACAGTGTAGACTGGGGTTCCAGAAGTGGACCAAGACTCTCACGAAGATGGGATCATCGCGAACTTTCAGAAGATCAAGGATCCTTCCATAAGATTTTTCAAAATCAATGTGAACCCAAGGTGGCATCAAAGCACACAATTGTTCTAATCTCTTGTAGACCCCAAATCTTGCCCGGCCTCCAAATAAAGTCAGAAGACCCCCTATTTGAAGATGGCCGAAGCCTAACAAGCCACTAGGAGAGACTATTAGGCCCCCGTACTAAGATAGGAGGTTTTTTTGGCCCGAAAAATAAAGTTTCTCGCCCTGAAGGGACGAGATCGCCATCTGGAAGGACCAGACCGCCGTCTCGCCTCACGCTAGGAACGAGACCGCCGTCTCGCTTGACCAGACGGCAGTCTCGTCACCTGAAAAAGGCCGAGATGGCATTCTGGATTATCCAGACGGCGGTCTCGACTTCTGCCTAGTCGAGACGGCGGTCTGGATTATCCAGACGGCGATCTCGACCCCCTGCCATGGTCAAGACGGCGGTCTGGATTGTCCAGACGGCGGTCTCGACCCTGTCAGACGAAACGGCGGTCTCGACCTGTCAGGCGCGAAAAACTATAAATATGGGCTCCATTCCCCCTTTTTCAACACACAAAAACACAGTAGCTCCTCCTTCTCTCTAGATTTTCTCTCTCTAGAACCCCTCCGAAGCATTTCCGGAGTTTCTGAGTGTCTATAGGTATAAATTGAGTGTCCTAAATCTTCTTTAGAATCCCTCCGAGGCATTTCCGGAGTTTCTGAGAGTTGTAGAGTGAAGGGTTGCCAAAAAGCACCCACTCTTTAAAGAGAAATACAAAAAACTTGCTTTGAAGGTGCACCCTCTCTCTTTCTAATTTTACCGCTTTCATTTAAAATTATGCAATAGACGCTAGGGCCATGTAGTCATAATCTTTAAATACCGCATAATAAAAGGGTAAAAGCGCAATTTTCCAGTTTAATTATTTATCCAAAGTAGTCAGCCTATCATAGGGAACCCGAAAGGGGCGTCGTAAAGGAACTAACTCTTCCTTTGCACGTAACTAACTCCCTTACCCAACTCTGGTTCTAATGACCAAAGTTGGTTTTCGAAAACCAACGCCTTTTTAAACTTCTTTTCCGATGTTTCCGGTAAAAACATCGGTGGCGACTCCACGAACCCTTCAAAACCCGTTCTTGGGTTAGCCCGGTTATCGGACAACCCAAGAACACTTTTCGAAAACCTCGTCTCTAGGTTAGCCCGGTTATCGGACAACCTAAGGACGTTGTAACCACCCATAAAAAACGCGAAAGCAAGGGGGTCGAAAAAAACCATTGCGTCGCTCCGACCGCCCCTTCGTTTTTTGGGAGGCGGCGACAGATGGCGACTCCAGTGGGGAAGCCTAGAGAGTTGATCCCATTTAGTGATGGGCCGGCTTAAAAATAATTAAACCAAGGAAATAGCGCTTTTACCCTGCCTTGTATTATAACATGCTTTATTGTTTGGTTTTCAAATAACTGTTGCTTGTTTATACTTACGCAATTGATTGAAATATAAACTGCACACAAACCCTTGCACACTACAGTTCCCTCTATACCCGGGGGCAAGTGAGATAACCATAGGGAGTGGGTGGTAGGTACGGTTCGCTGTAGTTAGGGCCTTGTGCCCACCAGTGTGATCGGAAGCCACCACTCAAGGTGATAACCTTCCTCTTTTGGCAACAAGACCGACTCTGGCCTTAGTGCTGAGCATGGTCGGACGGCTGGAGAGTGGGGACCCTATAATGGGGGCACCTTGGGGGCCTTAGCCTGGTGAGAACAGATAGAACCTACCCTGACCAATGCACTTTTCTGCAAGAAAACCCGACCTCGTGATAAAAACGAAATCTCGCCTGTTCGGGGATGATCGAATTGTGTGTGCATATGATTGTTGCATTTGTATGTTGCATGAACAAACAACAGAACAAAAACCAAAAATATTTTTCACAAATAAACACCCTTATCTCGGACAGTCTGCCTTTTAGCTAGCCTGGTTTCAGGTTCTTTGTAAGCTAAGTAGCCACGCAGTTCCGACAGAAGAGATAAGGGACGCTAAATATTTTTCGCATAAAGCCATTTTTTTATCTTGGATAGTCTGCCTTTTAGCTAGCCTGGTTTCAGGTTCTTTGTACGGTAAGTAGCCACGTAGTCCGACAGAAGAGATAAAAGGCTATAAAATAAAAATAATAAATCAAAACATTTAATAATTTTGACAAAGTCGTATCATTCATATCGCATCATGTCATGAGTGGAAAAACCAAGAGAGAAAAATAAATGCATAAGGAAAGTATGCATACGCATCATTTTAATAAACCCCTAAAAAATGGGTCTTAGAGGCGTTTTTTGGGAAAAATACTGGGCCAAATCCCCTTTGGGAATTTGCAGCTTGGTTCTTAAGGAGGATACCTAAGCCATTGTCTTAAGGAATATCCATCTCATAAATCATTCATTTTTAACAATAAAAATCTTTTTGCATTCTAGAAAGTGGCTGGTATTCTTCATGCCCTCATCCGCATACAAAAAAAAAACAACACAAAATCCCAAACACTGTCATACATCATGTTAGAAAATAAAACATGATAATGTTTAGGAAAAAACAAACACCTACATACATGCATCCACCAAACTTCATAACATAATAGACAGTCGAAGAAGTGGACATTCCTCAATACCATGAAAAGAGGATTAGGGCATTCGCATGCCATGCACAGGAAGTCAAAAAAGGAAATACATACAAATTTTAACTAAAAAAATGTACTTCGAAACATTGCATTGGGGAATGTACACTGTCTAGATAAAATAAATAAAATCGTTTGTCTCTTCAACTGTCTATTGCATTCATAAATTGCATTCATTCTCACTTTAATAATAATAAGATAATAAAAAGAAAGGATTAATTGATGTGCTTCCCATGAATCGGAATAAGATGGAGAGTAAGCCTTGTCATCAAGTTTTTCCCAACGGTTGATCCGCCTAAGGAGGATAACAAGCCTCAACCATTGGATATCCAAGTTAATAAGGAAGAGGGGGCAAGAATGCCATTACATTTGTTCATGCCTCGAATCGAATAAAGGAAGAGGGGGCAAGGATAATAACCCATCATTGAGGATATCTCCAACATAGATAGCATTGGGGGCAGAATTAGAAGTGGAAAAATTTACTCCCCGAGGAGCTACGAGACAATGCTCCCGAGAATAAAGAAAGAAATAAAGAGACCGAAGAAAAACATAATCCAAAAAGGAAACTAAGTAGACTTTGGATTCACGACGCTGAGGCAATTCTTTCAACGCTCCGCCAAAGAGACAAACTCATGGTAGGCGACAAGCTGCTTACGGTTCGGGCTAGAGACGACATTCTGATCAGCAAATCATTTGCCCTACCTTGGATGGATGCGACTGAAAAGGACCTTTGAAATATCTTTTGCCAATATGAAAAGAATTCCCCAAAAATATGAAGGTGACCCACATGATGAGGAAATATGGATATCGCCCAAACCAAGGGCTCATTAGAAACTCTCAAGGAATAAGGGAGCCACCAGATTTTAAAGACAATCCTTTAAAGCATAGGCCTAGGGCATTACCCTACAAAGGATCAAGTTGCATGGAGAAAAGGGAAGTCTCCCCTCTACACCTTGAATAAGATTTTCCCAAATAGAGGGGTTCAAGCGTCAAAAGCGACTTTAGTCATTAGGTGTTCTCCTTCTAATTCTAAGGGTTTGTAAATCCAATGACTATTAGAGATTACTCCTCGGGGCTAGCCCGACCCCCGAGCATTGTAGGGCACATATTTCCCTATTAATTACAAAGAATGTCATTCTTACTATCTGCTTCTCTTCTTGCTATTCATGTCTAAACCTCATTAATAACCATGTGTTAAGCAAACGTTTACAAAAGTGCGCCATTGACCAAAATAAAAGTCAAACCACTCATCACCACTGATTGACTAGAAACACAAAATAAAGTTTTACCTCGTCATAAATAAAGTCGTGTTTCGCCAATGTTGTGCAAAAAGAAAACAAAAATCAAAGGAAGCCCATAAAAGCCAAAGGAAGCCCATAGAAGCTAAAGGCCAAAAAAAGAGAAGGCAAGGTACCCGGTAGGAAACCCACAAAGTGGGCTACGCAAAAGTTAGGGTAAACCCGCTAGGAAACCCGAACAACCATAAAGGGTAGCCTAGGCAAAAATTAGGGTTACAAAATAAAGTCCGCCAGGTTTCCAAAGCAAGAAAAAAGAAACCTAGACAAAAGTTAGAACAAAACCAAAAACAACATCCTAAGCTGAAAACCCAAAGGGCAGACTAGGGAAGTCAATCAGTCATAGCAAGCGCCATAGAATAAGATGGCACTCCATAAAAAAAACGTTGTTTAAACTAGCCTAAACACTTTAACCAACCTTGGCTAGCCATGCTTACAAAAACCATTTTTTGTCAAAATAAAACAATTCTAAAACACAAGCCTTTGAATTAAATATCCTCTTCTTTCTCTTCTCTTGACCCTTATCACTACGACATTCTAGTAAGTAGTAGGGAAATATGGAGATAGTAATCAATAAGAGGATCGACATCCCCAAGGAAAGGGAGGGGCGCACTAACATGGCAAGTCGCTCTACAATTAACACAATCATTCTTCGGTCATGAAAAATCGAGACGACAAAATGGGTACAGCCTATCCCTGTCGACAGTCAGAAGCTCATCAGAAGTAAAAGCACATTGGTTAATCCTTTTGAAAAATTAATTGAAATAGTATTATAGGATGCATGTCGCCAACATTGCATGCATATGATAGGCTCCTATCTCTCAAAAAAAGGAAGAAAAAGAAAAAATGAGAATAAAAAGAATAATGCCTGCTAGGAGATTCTTAGGCAAAAGTTAGGGTAGCTCGCTAGATCGAAAACCTGCAAAGGACGGTCTAGGCAAAAGTTAGGGCATTCATAAAAAAGGAAAAAGCCCTCTAAGATATCCTAGGCAAAAATTAAGGCAGCCCGCTAGACCGAAAACCCCAAAAGGGCGGTCTAGGCAAAAGATAGGGCTAAACCGAAAAATGAATAAAAGAGAGGGGTTCTTCATCATAATCATAAAAAGTCCAGCAGGAGAATGCCAGTCACTTTTCCAGATGCATCAATCAAAAAGAATAGATTGCATTTAGGGCATCCACACAAGTAGTCGCATAAAACGACTTTGTCAATGTCAAAAATGAAAGAAATGAAAGAAATAAAAATCACTTTAGATAAATAACAAAAAAAAAGCATTCATGCATATAAGGAGACTAGCTCCATATTTGTGATTGAAAACAGGATCATTAAGACCGAGTCTCCAAAATAAAGTCTTCAAGAAAATGGAGCAAGTCGTCAATCAAGCGACTTAGCGGAATAAGAGCTTCTGAAAATCAAGAGCTCCAGCTACCATCCTTCTACCCAGAAAAGAAGGCACAAGAAATTAATAAGTCTCCAAACATCGCTCTCCCTCAAGAAAGAAGAGCGAGTTGTCATAAGAAGCTTCCAGAAGTCAAAGCTCTAATCATCACCCAATAAAAGAGGGCACAATCATCAGACATCATAAAAAGCCGACGGAAAGGCTTAGTCATCCCCAGAAGGATCCTTGCCTACTCCAGAGGCAAAACAAAAAGATTACCTCACGACTCAGCTGCATCACCACATGAGTCATCGAGCACACTCACCCAAAGTCGCCTGCACACTCCCCAATGGAGAATAAAGACTTCAAGAGCCCACCATCATCAACAATCAAAAGAGTCCAGTCTCCATACCAACAAGGGCTCAACAAAAAAAGGAAAAAAGAAGAAAACCCTTGCATCCCCAGCGGATGTCCAAAAAGGCCATGACAGAGAAGGCCGAATAAAAATCCTCAAATGGATCTCCAAAAAATTCAACAAAAAAAGAATCGAAATTCCCACTCTCCGAGTGGAATAAGAGCTTCACAAGTTTAGCTCGCATCAACATCAATCAAGGAGACAAAAATCCATCCCTAGAAAAGCAAAAATCGAGATCCCCGGAAGTCAACCAATTCCCTGGTGGATCACCAAAGAAAGAAAACGTCATCCCTAGTGGACCAACCAAAAGAAGGAAAAAGCCAGCGTAATAAAAAGAGACTAAAAAGTAAAAAGGCTTACACATTATCCCGAAAAAGCCAAATTTCAAAATCGCGAAAAAAGAGATAAATCGCGAAAAAAGGCAAAATCAAATAAAAATCCTAACTTCCAAGAAATCAAATCCCTAAAGTGGGTCACCGCAAAAAAAGGAAAAATCTACAAAAAAGAGGAATCAGAAATTCCACTCCCCCCAACAGAATAAGAGCATCACAAACGCCAGCTCACACCCACATCAATTAAGGAGTCAAAACTCCATTCCCTCAGGGGGCAAATCAAAATTAGATCCCTAGGAAGGCAATCAATTCCCCGGTGGATCACCAAAAAGAGAAAAATCATCTCCAGTGAGCCTACGACAAAGGCAAATTCCAAACTCACATCCTTAGAAGAGTCATTTGCCTAGGCGTAGGCAAGATTTGGCGAGCAAGAGCCAATTTCCCCAGAAAGGGACATCAACCTATTCGGAGGCAAGAAAGTATAAAGTCTTCACCACTAATGAAGCATCCGCCTACTCAGAGGCACAGGAAACAAAAAAACAAAAAACTCCATTTCCCCAGAGAAATAAGAGCTTGAAGAAACCAGCTCTCATCAACACCAAACAAGGAGTCACAACTCCATTCCCCAAAAGGCGACCAAAATTAGATCCCCAAGGAGTCAACCAACTCCCTAGTAGATCACCAAAAAAACTTACCCAGAGAGCCTTGTAGACCCCAAATCTTACCCGGCCTCCAAATAAAGTCAGAAAGCTTCCTATTTGAAGACGACCGAAGCCTAACAAGCCACTAGGAGAGACTATTAGGCCCCCGTACCAAGATAGGAAGGTTTTTGGCCCGAAAATAAAGTTTCTCGCCTTGAAGGGACGAGACCACCGTCTGGAAGGACCAAACCGTCGTCTCGTCTCAACGCCAGGACGAGACCGCCGTCTTGATTTTCCAGACGACGGTCTCGATTCCTGCAAAAGTCGAGACGGCGGTCTGGATTTTCCAGACGGCGGTCTCGATTCCCGCCTAGTCGAGACGGCGGTCTGGATTTCCCAGACGGCGGTCTCGACCCTCTGCCACGAACGAGACGGCGGTCTGGACTTTCCAGATGGCGGTCTCGACCCTGTCAGAGGAGACGGCGGTCTCGACCTGTCAGGCGCGAAAAACTATAAATAGGGGCGTCATTTCTCCCTTTTTCCACACACAGAATCAACAGCTCTCCCTTCTCTGTAGACTTTCTCTCTCTAAGAATCCCTCCGAGGCATTTCTGGAGTTTTTGAGTGTCTTTAGGCATAAACTGAGCGTTCTAAACCTTCTTTAGAATCCCTCCGAGGCATTTCCGGAGTTTCTGAGAGTTTGTAGAGTGAAGGGTTGCCAAAACGCACCCTCTCTTTTAAAGAGAATATATAAAGCTTGCTTTGGAGGTGCACATTCTCTCTCCTTATCATTTTACTGCTTTCATTTAAATATATGCAATAGATACTAGGGCCATGTAGTCATAATCTCTAAATACCGTATAATAAAAGGGTAAAAGCGCTATTTTCCAGTTTAATTATGCATTCAATTTAGCCGGCCTATCATAGGGAACCCGAAAGGGGCGTCGTAAAGGAACTAACACTTCCTTTACACGTAACTAACTCCCTTACCCAACTCTGGTTCTAATGACCAAAGTTGGTTTTCGAAAACCAACGCCTTTTAAACCCCTTTTCCGATGTTTATGGTAAAAATATCGGTGGCGACTCCATAGAACCCAAAATAAATAAGTCCTTGGGTTAGCCCGGTTATCAGACAACCCAAGGACACTTTTGAAAACCTCGCCCCTGGGTTAGCCCGGTTATCGGACAACCTAAAGGCGTTGTAACCACCAATAAAAAACGCGAAAATCAAAGAAGAGTCGAAAAACCATCGCGTCGCTCCGACCGCGCCCCCTTTTTCGGGGAGGCGGCGACAAGCCTACTGCAAAGGCAAAACTTCAAACACATATCCTCAGAAAGCTACTTGCCTAACATGGATATCCCTAGTGGAACGCATAGGCAAAACCTTGCAAGCAAAAAAGCAACATTAGCCTATTCAGAGGCAAATAAAAAAACAAAACCAAAAGTCTTCACCTCCAAACGGAACATCTGCCTACTCAAAGGCATTACCAAAAACTCAATGGATATCCGCCTACTCAAGAGGAGTCACAAAGATCAACAAATCCCCAGAGGATTCCGGCCTACCTAAGAGGCACTTATCAAAAAAATTCCCGACAACCAGCAAAGTCGGATGACCACCACAAAAGGTCAAAAACAAAGAATCCCTAGCAATCAACAAGTTGGACGAACACCAACAGAATCCCCGACACAGACTGGACGACAATTCCCAGAAAAGACAAAAAACAAAGACAGAACACATCTCAACAACGGCGCATGAGCTACCCGAGCAGTAAGCTACCACCACCACCAGTCCTACGCAACGGACTGTACCAGCCTGATAGGGGGTTTATACCTATCAACTAGCACACAAGGAGTGCCTAAACGGCGCATGAGCTACCCGAGCAGTAAGCCGCCACCACCACCAGTCCTACGCAACGGACTGTACCAGCCTGATAGGGGGTTTATACCTATCAACCAGCACACAAGGAGTGCCCGACCGGCGCATGGGCCACCTGAACAGTAAGCCGCCACTACCACCCTGATGGGGGGTTCATACCCATCCGGTCCCACACAACGGACCGTACCACCCTGATGGGGGGTTCATACCCATCCGGTCCCACACAATGGACCGTACCGGCCTGATGGGGGGTTCATACCCATCCGAGTCCCACACAGCGGATCGTAACTACCGGCTGATGGGGGTTTATACCCATCAACCAGAAGGATCGGCTACGTCGGGAGTAGTATCCGGAGGTTCTACCACGTGTCAACTAAAGGGATCGACTACGTCAGGAGTAGTATCCCGGAGGTGCATAAATACAACATCTCCCCAGAGGATCATCCGCCACAAGATGGGACGTTCAAAGGGTAGTCGGGCGAGAGGGTCAACTCCTTTACCTTCTTGTCTACCTGTCTGGCACAACAAAGCCAACAGCCGACTAGTCAGGTAAAGGGGGGGCAGCTATAGACCCCAAATCTTGCCCGGCCTCCAAATAAAGTCAGAAGACCCCCTATTTGAAGATGGCCGAAGCCTAACAAGCCACTAGGAGAGACTATTAGGCCCCCGTACTAAGATAGGAGGTTTTTTTGGCCCGAAAAATAAAGTTTCTCGCCCTGAAGGGACGAGACCGTCCTCTGGAAGGACCAGATCGCCGTCTCGCCTCACGCCAGGAACGAGACTGCCGTCTCGCTTGACCAGACGGCGGTCTCGTCACCTGAAAAAGGCCGAGATGGCGTTCTGGATTATCCAGACGGCGGTCTCGACTTCTGCCTAGTCGAGACGGCGGTCTGGATTATCCAGACGGTGGTCTCGACCCCCTGCCATGGTCAAGACGGCGGTCTGGATTGTCCAGACGGCGGTCTCGACCCTGTCAGACGAAACGGCGGTCTCGACCTGTCAGGCGCGAAAAACTATAAATAAGGGCTCCATTCCCCCTTTTTCAACACACAAAAACACAGTAGCTCCTCCTTCTCTCTAGATTTTCTCTCTCTAGAACCCCTCCGAAGCATTTCTGGAGTTTCTGAGTGTCTCTAGGTATAAATTGAGTGTCCTAAATCTTCTTTAGAATCCCTCCGAGGCATTTCCGGAGTTTCTGAGAGTTGTAGAGTGAAGGGTTGCCAAAAAGCACCCACTCTTTAAAGAGAAATACAAAAAACTTGCTTTGAAGGTGCACCCTCTCTCTTTCTAATTTTACCGCTTTCATTTAAAATTATGTAGTAGACGCTAGGGCCATGTAGTCATAATCTTTAAATACCGCATAATAAAAGGGTAAAAGCGCAATTTTCCAGTTTAATTATTTATCCAAAGTAGCCGGCCTATCATAGGGAACCCGAAAGGGGCGTCGTAAAGGAACTAACACTTCCTTTGCACGTAACTAACTCCCTTACCCAACTCTGGTTCTAATGACCAAAGTTGGTTTTCGAAAACCAACGCCTTTTTAAACTTCTTTTCCGATGTTTCCGGTAAAAACATCGGTGGCGACTCCACGAACCCTTCAAAACCCGTTCTTGGGTTAGCCCGGTTATCGGACAACCCAAGAACACTTTTCGAAAACCTCGTCTCTAGTTTAGCCCAGTTATCGGACAACCTAAGGACGTTGTAACCACCCATAAAAAACACGAAAGCAAGGGGGTCGAAAAAAACCATCGCGTCGGTCCGACCGCCCCTTCGTTTTTTGGGAGGCGGCGACATCTCTCAACAAGATAAAGGGGGACATCCACTTTCTTCAACTGTCTACTATGAGATCTCTCCATTGATCTAAAAGTCGAAAAATGCATGCTATGAGTATGATGTTGATGCGAGCATGCATCAAAGTGTTATTTTTTCTAAACATTATCATGTTTTATTTTCTACATGATGCATGATAGTGTTTATTTCTTACTTGGTTTTGCCAAAGAAAGGAAACTATCTACATGGATGTTTATGAGTTTGATTATGAAAAAGGTCCCATTTTATCTTATTGCAGTTGTTTTCGAAATACTTTATTTATAACCCCTTATCTCTTCTGTCGGTCCACGTGGCTACTTAGCTTACAAAGAACCTGAAGCCATGCTAGCTAAAATGTGAACTGTCCGAGATAAGGGTGTTTATTGCGAAAATTTTTTGTGAGATTTTATTTATAGTTGTATGATTATGCTATGCAACAAACAAATGCAACAAATGAATGCACAAACAATTCACTCATCCGCGGACCTTGGGACGACGTTTAATCATGAGGTGGGGGTATCCTGCAGAAGAGTGTGTAATCAAGGTGGTTCTAACTATTCTCACCAAGGCTAGGCCCCCAAGGTGCCCCCATTATAGGGTTCCCACTCTTCCAGCCTTCAGACCATGCATGGCACTAAGGCATTGTCAGTCTTTAAGCCAAAATAGGAAGGTTATCACCTTGAGTGATGGTTTCTGACAACAACCTGCTGACAACATGGGTCATTTCCACAGTCAGCCATACTTGCCACCCACTCCCTAAGTTTTTCCACTCATGCCCCCAGGTATAGAGGGACTATTGTGTGCAAGGGTTTGTGTACAGTTTGTATTTCAAACAATTGCATAAATAAGCATACAATAGTTATTAAAACCAAACAGTAAAACATGTTATAAAAGCAAGGAAGGGTAAAAGTGTAATTTTGAGTTCTTATTAATCAAACTAGTCCATCACTAAATCGAATCAACTCTCTAGCTTCCCCAACGAAGTCGCCATTTGTTGCCACCGTCGAAAGAGGCGGTCAAAGTGACACGATGGTTTTGATTGACTCATGTTTTTTAAAGATGGTCAACATTCTTAAGATGTCTGATAATCGGACTGTTCTTAAGAATGAGGTTTTCGAAAAGGGTTCTATGGAGTCTCCACCGATGTTTTTACCGAAAACATCAAAATGGGAAAAAAGAAGGCATTGGTTTTAAGAAAAACCAACTTTGGTCATTACAACAAGAGTAAGGTAAGGGAGTTAGTTATGTGCGGGGAAGGTATTAACTTCCCCACAACGCCCCTTTCGGGTTCCCTATGATGGACTGTTATTTTTTAAAATAAGAACATTAAAATTATGTCTTTATCCTTATTTATTCATTTCAAAATTTAAATTATTGACTACATGGCCCTGATAACTATTGCATAGAGATAATAACTAATAAAAGCAATAAAGGAGAGTAAGAAATATGAAGGAACCTTTGAAGCGAGCTTTTATAAATATTCTTGTGAAAGGGCGATTTTTTAAAAACCCCGTGCTCTACACAGACACTCCTTTCTTGGATCCAAACTTGCTTAAACAAGCAAGAATCAGACTCTTGAAGTAGAAATAGCAGGTAAACAAAGTATCGGAGTAATAACTATGTGTTTTCTGGGTGTTTTTTTGTGTTTTCCTCCTTGAACGAAGGTCCTATTTATAGAAATTTGTTTCCGTCAGACCAAGAAGGTCGTCTAGCCTGACAAGGTCGAGACGACCATCTCGCCATTCGAGACCGTCGTCTCGACATTCGAGACCGCTATCTTGTCAAACGAGATGGTGGTCTCACTTTTGGCAAATGGCGAGACGGTGGTCTCACCAAACGAGACGACGGTCTCGCCTTTGGCCAACGGCGAGACGGAGGTCTCAGTCTTCTGGGTAGAATTTTCTTATTTTTGTGTACAAAAATCCTTCCTATTCTAACATGGAGCCTAGTAAACAATCCTAGGGACCTTTGAGGCCTTGTCCATCTTTGAACGGAAGTCTTCTGCTCTTTAGTTTGAGGTCGGACAATATTTGGGGTCTACAAATATAAAAAAAGTGTTGAGAAGATATGATCGCTTGAATATTTGTTGTTTGAATGCTTTTGTCTATAACCAAATTTTTAGCACATATAAGATTTTGCACAAAAAAATTGTTAATTAGAAAATGCGGGATACAGTTCCAATTAATTCCATATATAAAATCATATACTGTTTGATTTGGAAGCATGTAGTACAAAGTTTCACTTAATATATTTGGAGTTTTCTGTAAACAAGAAAGTATAATGCTGGTTGATAAACCTAGGACAAAGCAACATCAATATGCTTGGGAAATCCTTTCAAGGACCCTGAGTCAATGAAGCAAAAGATCTATAAGAGTTGGAAAACATTGTAATGAAACAAATTATATCTAAAATCAAGAAAGAATAGCATAAGATTTGCTCAAAAGTAAGCTTGCAGTGTCAAACCTGAACATGCTAGTTTTAAGGATAATTTTCACTAGAAACCCATACTGAAGGGTCATCCTCTAAAACAACTATATAATGATCCCTGAGTAGTGTGGACTTTTTCTAGAGTGAAAGTGTATCAAACCCTGAATGATCCAAACACTTGCCTGTTGCTTCAAGAAACTCATCTTGTTGCTGGCATACCGAGGCGACAAAACACACATTACTGAAGAATGTTTAAAAAACTTCCTGGTTTCCTCATCATGAGTCTGCATCACACCAGTTTGCACAAAAAGTATCAGAGCAATCGACAACCAATCAAGCATTCTAACCGATTACAAAAAGGAAAGAATGTAAAATGCCAATTCCAGGTAGAGAAAAATCCTAACCGTCTTGAGTAAAATCTTATCGTGCGAAGTTTTATCATCCCAAACTAGCAATAACACTCTCACCCCTTCTTCAGACTTACACTTCAGCAACACTCCAAGCATCAAATCACCTCGTGGAAACGTCCTAATAGGCTCTCTAACAAGCTTCACCTTATGGTAAATCGACCAACCCACAAAATACACCATGTGATGAGCCTCAGATATGGCATTGTTGAAAGATGATACACATTCTAGAAAGATCTAGAATATAAAATCTTAGATGTTACTAGAATTAGGAATTACATATGTGTAATATCTAGAATCCTTAGAAGATTCTAGAAATGTTTAAAAGTAGAAAATAGATAATTCTAGAGTTAAGAAAATCTAGAATTACGTAAAAGTTCTAGAATTAGAAAACATATGTGTACTAATAGAAGCTACAACATGATTCTAGAAAAAGAAAAAGAAGAAGAAATGTGTAGAAATAGAATAGTGTAGAAACAATGAAATTAGTAGAAAATTCTAGAATCTTGTAAGTAAAGCCTATAAATAGGCATGAAGGGAGTCTTTGTATGTGTGAATAACTAATACAAACTCCTACATATCTTGTAGCACTTCCAAGATCAATTACTATCTTCCCTCATACAAACCTTCTCCTATTTGTCCACCTCTTTCTAAAAACTATTTTCTACACAAATCTCACTACTAAACATCAAACCATCTTTCCTATCCTTCCTAAAATACTAACAGTGGTACCAGAGTTACGTTCGGTCACCTACTGGGCGTAGAGAAATTTTTTTGACTACCTTAAAAAACCCAATCCCACTACACATTACTTCCAAAAGAAAAATTTCAACCTATTGCCACTACCAACCAAACATCATCCATTTTAGTTCCTATTTTTAAGGGAGAAAATTATGATTTTTGGAGAGTCAAAATGAGGACATTTTTTTGTTCTCAAGATCTTTGGAACGTCATAGAAGATGGGTTCACTATTCCAGAAGACATCTAAACTCTTACAGCTGCCCAGAGGAAGGAGCTAAAGGAAAACAAACAGAAGGATTCAAGGACATTATGCACTCTTCAGCAAGCAGTTGATGACACTATTTTTCCAAGAATAATGGGTGCCACAAGTGCAAAGGAAGCTTGGAATACAATTCAGGAGGAGTTTCAAGGAAGCAATGAGGTACACAATTTTAAACTCCATTCACTAAGAAGAGAATTTGAGTTAATAAGAATGACTGATTTTGAGACCATAAAAGACTAATATTCTAGAATAAAAGAAATAGTTAGTCAGATGAGAGCCTATGGGGAAAATATTCTTGATAAGAAAATTGTTGAGAAAATTCTAATTTCTATTTCTCAAAAATATGATGCAATTGCAACTGCAATTGAACAAACAAAAGATTTATCTACATTATCGGTGACACAACTAATGGGCTCTCTTGAAGCATATGAACAAATATTGAAAAGGCGTGAAGAAGACTCAGTCAAAAATGCCTTTCAATCAAAACTAAAATTATGGTATCAAAATGGAATAAATAAAATTAATAGAGAACTTTCTAGGAATAAGGAAAATTCTAGAAATTTTTCCAAGACTATTCAAGGAAAATATCCTCCATGTGGCACTTGCAAAAAGACAAGTCACTTGGAAAAAGATTGTTGGCATCGAGGAAAACCTCAATGTCAATACTGTAAGAAATTTGGACATGTAGAGAAAATGTGTCGCAATAAAAATCATCAACAAGCAAATTTTGCCAAAGAACGGGATAGAGAACAACATCTCTTCTATGCTACGGGATGTTCTGACAATGAATCAAAAGGAAGATGGTACTTGGACAACGGGTGTAGTAACCATATGACGAATGATCCAACCATCTTCAAAGAAATTGATAACTCCATCAATGTTCAAGTGCGATTGGGAAATGGCACCATGGTAGAGTCAAAAGGAAAAGGCAGTGTTATGGTGGAGACCAAGAAAGGTATGAGACTTATCAATGATGTCTTACTAGTTCCCAATCTTAAAGAAAATCTCTTAAGTATTAGTCAAATGATGGAGAAAGGATATACTCTTCACTTCGAAAAAGATACATGCACTATCTATGATAAGAAAAATCTAGAGATTGGCTAAGTAAAAATGGAAAAGAGAAATAGAAGTTTTCCTATAAGCTTCAATCGAGGAACTAACATTGCCATGAAAGTAGAAGTTGATGACTTGTGGCTATGGCATCGTAGATTTGGCCACTTCAACACTCATGCCTTAAAGCTACTACATCAAAAAGGCATGATGAGAGATCTACCAAACCTTAAGGAGAGTAGTGAAGCTTGTGAAGGATGTCTTATGGGAAAGCAACACAGATTACCATTTTCTACGGGAAATACTTGGAGAGCAAAAGACTTGTTGGAGTTAATCCACATAGATATTTGCGGACCGATGAGGACTCCATCACTTAATAACAATAGGTACTTCATTCTTTTCATTGATGATTTTTCTAGAATGATTTGGGTCTACTTCATCAAAGCAAAATCAGAAGTCTTTAGAATATTCAAGAAATTTAAGGCCCTTGTCAAAAAGCAAAGCGGAAAACAGATAAAGGTGCTCAGGAGCGATCGAGGCAAAGAGTACACCTCCCACAAATTTGATAAATTCTGTGAGGATGAAGGTATTGAGCGACAACTTAAAGTCGCATATTCTCCACAACAAATTGGTGTCTCGGAGAGAAAAAAAACGCACTATCATGGAGATGGCAAGATTAATGTTCAAGGAGAAAGGCTGGTCAAATACGTTTTGGGCAGAAGTAGTTTATACTGTTGTATATATACTCAATAGATGTCCAACTAAGGTAGTCCAAAACAAGACTCCTATTGAATCTTGGAGTGGAAGAAAGCCATCAACTAAACACCTACGAATATTTGGATCAATTTGTTACATACATGTTCCTGATCAAAGGAGGCATAAGCTTGAAGACAAAACTATAAGAGGAATATTCTTGGGATACAACCAACAATCAAAAGGTTATCGAGTCTATAACCTATAAACAAAGAAACTCGTCATCAGTCGAGATGTTGAGGTTGAAGAAAATGCTTTTTGGAATTGGGAAGAAGAAAAAGTTGTTAGAAGCAACATCCTGGTTCAAGTACAACAACCTGAAGAAGAAACAGGAGATCCAGGTACGCTTTCTCCACCTCCACAAGAAGAAGAAGAATATACTTCACCAAAGTCTACACCAAGACGTGTAAGATCTTTGGTGGATATATATGAAACTTTTAACATGACCATCATTGAGCCTTCCTGCTATGAAGAAGCTTCAAAGCAAGAAGTATGGTTCAAGGCCATGGAAGAAGAAATCAAAATGATTGAGAAGAATAATACTTGGGAGCTTGTGGACTGTCCTCACGGAAAAGATAACATTGGAGTAAAATGGGTATATAAAACTAAGCTCAACCCTGATGGAACCATACAAAAATATAAGGCAAGATTGGTCGCAAAAGGATACTCACAACAACTTGGAATCGACTAAAATGAGACTTTTGCTCTAGTTGCTCGCCTGGATACAATTAGAGCTTTAATAGCCCTTGTTGCACAAAAAGGTTGGAACATCCATCAAATGGATGTCAAATCTGCCTTTCTCAATGGAACACTTGAAGAAGAGATCTATGTTGAGCAACCACAAGGCTTCATCAACAAAGGCCATGAAGGAAAAGTACTAAGACTAAGAAAAGCTCTATATGGCGTGAAGCAAGCTCCTCGAGCATGGTATAGAAAAATTGATAAACATTTTATCGATCAAGAATTTAGGAGGAGCAAGAGTGAGCCAACACTTTATATCAAGACACAAGGTCAGTATAATCTCATTGTCTCCTTATATGTTGATGATCTCATCTATACAGGAAACAATAAGGAAATGATGAAAGAATTCAAAGAAGATATGATGAAAACATTCGAAATGACTGATCTTGGCTTGATGAACTACTTCCTTGGGATAGAGGTGATACAACAAAAGAAGGAATATTTATCTATCAGAAGAAATATACTGAAGCTCTACTAAAGAAATTCAAGATTTATGGATGTAAACCTGTCACTACTCCTTTAATGGTAAACGAAAAGCTAAAGAAAGATGATGGAGCACTAGAAGTAAATGTATCACAATATAGGAGTTTGATCGGAAGCCTTCTATATCTCACAGCTACACAACCAGACATTATGTATGCTACAAGTCTTCTGTCAAGATTCATGCAAAAGCCAAGTCAGATTCACTATGGAGCAGGAAAAAGGATTTTAAGGTATCTGCAAGGCACAAGAGAGTTTGGTATATGATACAAGACCATGACCAACTCAAGGATGATTTACTACACCGACAGTGATTGGGCAGGATCAATAGATGACATGAAGAGTACGTTAGGATACGCCTTCTCACTTGGATCAGGATTTTTCTCTTGGGCATCTAAGAAGCAAGCAACTGTGGCATAATCAACAGAAGAAGCAGAATATGTAGCTGTTGCTGAAACTACAAGTCAAGAAATATGGCTACGAAGAATACTTGAAGAAATGGGCGAACCACAAGATGGACCAACTACTATCTATTGCGACAACAAATCAGCAATAACAATGACGAAGAATCTTGTTCATCATCAAAGAACAAAACATATAGCTATTAAATATCACTTCATCAGAGAGGCTGAAGCGACTAAACAAATTCAACTTGAGTACTGCACTACAGAAGATCAAATTGCAGACATATTTACCAAGACACTACTAAGAGCCAAGTTTGAAGAATTACGTTTCATGCTTGGAGTTACAAGAATTTGCATCAAGGAGGAGTGTTGAAAGATGATACAAATTCTAGAAAGATCTAGAATATAAAATCTTAGATGTTACTAGAATTAGGAATTACATATGAGTAATATCTAGAATCCTTAGAAGATTCTAAAAAATTTTTGAAAGTAGAAGATAGATAATTCCAAAGTTAAGAAAAACTAGAATTATGTAAAACTTCTAGAATTATGTAGAAAATATATGTGTACTAGTAGAAGTTACAACATGATTCTAGAAAAAAAGAAGAAGAAGAAATGTGTAGAAATAGAATAGTGTAGAAATAATGAAATTAGTAGAAAATTCTAGAATCTTGTAAGTAAAGCCTATAAATAGGCATGAAGGGAGTCTTTTTATGCGTGGAAAAACTAATACAAGCTCCTACATATCTTGTAGCACTTCCAAGATCAATTACTACCTTCCCTCATACAAACCTTCTCCTATTTGTCAACCTCTTTCTAAAAACTATTTTTTACACAAATCTCACTACTAAACATCAAACCATCTTTCCTGTCCTTCCTAAAATACTAACAGGCATAACAAATATCCTCCCAACATTTCCCGTGCCTATAAACCTCTCCATTCTCAAGCTTTACCTCAGGTAGCTTCCCTTTGCCAGATTCAGGACATTGAGCATCTTGATACAACCTTATTGAACTCCCCTTTCTCACTGGAAAATACGTGTTCCTCACTCTGCAGTGCTTCGGATCCTCCGCAATGCCTCGCTGGTAAAGCAAATTCTCTTCCACTGGCGTGAATTTCATATGCACGTGCAACGTTGTGTCTCGCTTTGCCGGCTTCCCAGACGCTCCAATGATAGGAAACCAATCAAAAATTAACTGGCCAGTAGCAATCAGCCGTGCCGGAATCTTCACGATTCCCATCGTCTGCGCACCAAAAACACCATTGTCCTTCACTCGAAACTCCAAATCCACAACTAGATGCGTGAGTGGGATGTGGAACTGCTCTTTCCACTCAGGGTCCTGGGAGTTCTTCTGCACTCACATGCGTGCCACCGTCGCCTGAGGCATTTAAACCGTCACGTACGGGCCATTCGTGATGATCCTCCTGTGGTGGCACGTCTCCTGGCTTCCACTGTGGGCGGAGACATCGTCAGAGTGGAATTTGATTGTGTCATAAGTTACACAGCAACGAAGACGCTTCGAGAAGATGTCCATGTTCGGCAACTACCACGCCTTGATGATTTTCAAATTAAGGTCACCATGAATATAGATGATGCCATTGTCATCATCGCTGGCAATGACCACCATGGAAAATGTGCGCGTTATCCCATGCACTGAGTGTATATAGTTTTGACTTTACACCCGGAGCGAAAGAGTGTTTTAATATAAAAAACAGATAAGTACTAAAGGTGTAGATACAATTTATAAAAAAATATTATTTATAAAATTTTTAACTAATTTAAATATTATTAAATACTTCCTACAAATTTAAATTTATATAAAATAATTTAAAATATTTATCAACTTTATTAGATATTTTTTCAAAAAAAATATAATTATTTCGAAATAATTTATTTCATATACAAAAAATAATTTATATATATAATTAATATATTTATAGTAAATTTGGTAAAAATAATTTTTAAATATTTTTTAAGAAAAATTTACAATTAATTTTTGTTGATATTTTTAAAAGGATCAAAATTATTTTTTATAATTATATATTTTAAGAGAAATTTACAAGTATTTTTTTAAATAATTTTTTGCAAAAACAAAATATAGAGATATGTAAAGAGATATGTAAAGTCGACTTGTATTTGTAAGAGGTATGTAAAGAAATCTCCAGTAAATTTGTATTGAAACTGTGAAAGAATGGTTTCTTGCAACTTAATACTCTTTTCAATTTGATATTTGCTATAAATTTGCTACAATTTAGCTATGATTGTATGATACACAATTTAGCTAGAAAATAGCTTCAAAAAGTAACATAGCTAATATTTATAGCGAGGGATTAGTGACAAAAAATTTCCTAGCTAAATTAATTTTCTATTAAGCAAGAGAATAGCTACAAAAATATTAGTCTTCTAGCTATTTTACTACAGATTAGCTACAACCTTATTCCTTTACTATTCCATATCTAATTAGCTACAAATTAGTGAAAAGTAAATTTTGTAGCAAATTTTCCTAACTAACTATAAAATTTCTTGTGGTGTCCGTCTGTATGATTTTCCAAAGTCGGAGCGGACCTCGGGTGGCATCAACGTGCATAACCGTTCTATCTTCTCCACACGGTATTGGGGAATATCCACTTTCTTTAACTGTCTATTACGAGGCCCCTCCATTATCTAGAAACAAAAAATGCATGCTATGAGTATGATGTTTTAATGAGGGAATGCATGAAAGTATTTTGTTTTTCCTAAACATTATCATGTTTTATTTTCTACGTGGTGCATGATAGTGTTTGGATTTTTACTTTTATATATATATATATATATATATTATTGAAGGAAAGGAAATTACCTATATGGATGTTATGGATTTGATGCTTCGCACCATGAAAAGGGTCTCATTTTCTCTTATTTATGTATTTGATATTTTTCTTTGATAACCCTTTATCTCTTCTGTCGATCCACGTGACTACTTAGCTTACGAAGAACCTGAAACCAGGCTAGCTAAAATGTAGATTGTCCGAGATAAAGGTGGTTATGCATTTTGATTTTTCATTTTTCATTTTTTTGTTTTGTTGTTGTATGATTATCTATGCTAATACAATCAAACAAATGCAACAAACATATGCATAAACAATCCACTCATTCGCGAACCGAGTGACGATATTTTTATCACGAGGTAGGGGTATCCTGCAGAAAAGTGCATTTTCAAGGTGGTTCTACTTGTTCTCACCAAGGCCAGGCCCCCAAGGTGCCCCCATTATAGGGTTCCCACTCTCTTAGCCCTCAGACCATGCATGGTACTAGGGCCTTGTTAGTCTTTAGACCAAATGAGGAAGGTTATCACCTTGAGTGGTGGTTTCCGACCATACCGGTGGGCACAAGGCCATCACTTCGATAAATCGTACCTACCACCCACTCCCTAAGGTTATCCCACATGCCCCCGGGTATGGATAGAACTATTGTGTGCAAAGGTTTGTGTACAATTGTTATTTCAAACAATTGCAGAAGATAAATATAAAACAGTTATTGAAGACATAGAATAAAGCATGTTGTAAATACAAGGAAGGGTAAAAGCATAATTTCAAATCATTATTATTTGAATTAGTCCATCACTAAATTGGATCAACTCTCTAGCTTCCCCAGTGAAGTCGCCAACTGTCGCCGCCATCAAAAGAGGCGGTTGGAGCGACGTGATGGTTTCGATGACTCACGTTTTCTAAATAAGTGGTCAACGCTTTTAGGTTGTCCGATAACCAGGCTTAACCTAAGAGCGAGATTTTCGTAAAGGATTCTATGGAGTCGCCACCGATGTTTTTACCATAAACATCGGAAAAGGAAGAAAAAAGGCGTTAGTTTAGAAAAACCAACTTTGGCCGTTACAACCAGAGTTAGGTAAGGGAGTTAGTTACGTGTAGGGAAGGTGTTAGCACCCCACAACGCCCCTTTCGGGTTCCCTATGATGGACTAGTTCATAAAATAAAGACTGAAAGAAACTATGCTTTTACCCTATTTATTTGTCTACTTGCAGAAATTAAATATCTACATGGTCGTAGTATCTAATGCATACAAGAAAAGCAATAAAAGAAAGAGAATAGAGAAAGGAACCTCCAAAACAAGCTTTCTATTAACTCTTCAAACTTGAGGACACTTTTTGGCAATCCCCTCGCTCTACAAGCATGCTCCTCACCAGAAAAAGAGGAAATACCTTCCCACCGAGTGTCGGATGTCTCAAAAGCAGATTTCCTTAATCGATTTCTACCTTAAATGGAAATCAGAAAGCTTACTCGAACTCTAGAAAGTGCTCAGAGTTATCCCGAAGTCTTAGGAGAGCTTCTAGGATGAGAGAAGGGTGTGAGAGTGTGTGGAAATAAGGAAATGAGGCTCCTATTTATAGGGAAGCGAGCCAAGAAAAGTGGATGGTTGTTTGGCCATCATGGACGACTGTCCATGGCTAAAAATGGGGATAGACGACCGTCTTCTTAGCATGGAAGACCGTCCATGGCTCATTTTTAGGGTGGATGGATGTCTGGTCAAGGTGGACAGTCGTCCATGGTTGAAAAATCAGGGTGGACAGCCGTCTGGCTTTTCTGGACGGCCATCCGCTGCTTTGTTGACAAAAATGTTTTTTTATTTTCTCAGAAATCCCTCCTTATTCTAAATCGAACCTAGAAAAACCTATTAGGGATTTGTCAAAGTCATGACCATCTTCGAAACAGATGTTTTCTGAATTTATTGCTAGGCCGGACAAGATTAGGGGTCTACAATGCCCCCACCAAAGATAGAAAAAGAAATTAGAGGGTTTTTGGGCCGAATAAACTACATAGCCAGATTCATCGCACAACTAATAGACAAGTGTGCGCCCATGTTCAAGTTGTTGCGCAAAAATCAACCGACAATTTGGAATGAAGAGTGCTAGCAAGCCTTTGAAAGATTAAGATGTGCTTGACCAATCCACCAATATTGATGCCGCCTGTTGAAGGAAAACCTCTGATCCTCTACCTGTCAATACTTGAAGAGTCCATGGGATGTGTGCTCGGTCAACAAGATGAGACAGGGAAAAAGGAACAAGCCATATATTATCTCAACAAAAAATTCTTGGACTATGAGACCCGTTATACACCACTTGAAAAGACATGTTGTGCATTGGTGTGAACAACTCAACATGTCCGACAATATATGGTTAGGCATACCACTTAGTTGGTTTCCAAAATGGACCCAATCAAATATCTATTCAAAAAACCCGTCTTGACCAGAAAAATAGCTAGGTGGCAAGTACTCCTTTCAGAATTCGACATTGTCAATGTGACCAAGAAAGCTATCAAAGGAAGTCCTCTGGCAAACTACCTAGCACACGGATCAACAGATAAATATCAATACCTGCAAGAAGCCTTTCCTGATGAACATATCATGCATATTCAACACGAGGAGACCAAAGATGATGCATGGACCATGTTCTTCGATGGAGCCTCGAACATGCTTGGGCACGGGATTGGAGCCACTTTAATATCTCCAGAAAAGAAATATATCTCGGTGATAGCCAGGCTAAACTTCGATTGCACAAATAATATGGCCGAGTATGGAGTTTGTGCCTTGGGTATCCAAGCAGCTCTAGATCACGGAGTAACCAAACTCAAAATGTTCGACGACTCATCCCTTGTTATCTATCAACTCAAGGGTGAATGGGAAACCAGAAACTCCAAATTGATCCCGTATCTAGAGCATATTCACAATTTGATTTTGAGGATGGAAAACGTCACTTTTGAGTACATGAGATGTCCTCGCTACTCTGTCATCCATGTTTGCCTTAGACCAAGAACATGAGATGCCTATAATCCATATCAGGCTACATGGCAAGTAGGCTTTTTGCATGGCAGTAGACAACGAGGAAGACAAATCCCCTTGGTATCATGACATCAGGCGATACCTTGTAAAGGGCGAATATCCCGAGAGAATTAGCAATAATGACAAAAGAACCATTCAGAGGAGAGTCGTGGGATTCGCATTGGTAGGAGAGACTCTCTACAAGAAGAATTTTGATTCCACCCTTCTATGGTGTGTGAACCAAGAAGAAGCTCAAACTTTAATGAGAGAAATCCATGAAGGAATCTTCGGAACCCATGTGTCAGGGAGTGTCATGGTAAAGAAAATCCTTAGGGCAGGATACTTTTGGTCCACAATAATATGCCAAGAAATGCCACAAGTGCCAAGTCTACGCCAACAATGTTCATGTCCCACCAACACCTCTCAAAATTTTGGCTGCACCATGGCCATTCGATATGTGGGGTCGAACCTAAAGCGTCCAATGGCCATCACTTCATCTTGGTGGTCATTGAATACTTTACCAAATGGGTGGAAGCGGCGTCATATGCTCATGTGACTAAGAAAGTGGTAACCATCTTCGTCAAGAGGAATATCCTATGTCGGTATGGCATCCCTCATTGTCTCATTACTGACAATGAGACCAATTGGAACAATAAGATGATGGAAAAACTTTACCAAGACTTTAGGATTCAACATCACAATTCCTCTCCCAATCAACCAAAAATGAATGGTGTAGTAGAGGCAACAAATAAGAATATCAAGAAGATCATCCAAAAGATGGTCAAAACTTACAAAGATTGGCATGAAATGTCGCCCTTTGCCCTTCATGGCTATCGAACGTCTGTATGAACCTCCACAGAAGCTACTCCATATTCCCTTGTATATGGCATGGAGACCGTACTTCCGATAGAGGTCGAGATACCTTCCCTACGAATAATCATGGAAGAAAGACTGACAGAAGCTGAATTGGTTCAAAGCTGATACGACCAGTTGAATTTAATCAAAGAACGGTTGGATGACATATGTCGTGGACAAGCCTATCAAAAGAAAATCAAAAGGGCTTATAACAAAAAAGGTCAAACCCTATACCTATCGTGAGGGGGATTTAGTGTTAAAGAAATTGCTTCCAGACCAAAAAGGACAAAATTGGAAAATGGGCGGCAAACTATGAAGGGCCCTTCGTGGTTAAGCGAGCTTTCTCAGGAGGAGCTATTATCCTCACTTACATGGACGGAGAGAACTTCGACACCCGGTCAATTCCGATGCGGTGAAGAAGTATTATGCTTGACGGAATTACTCATAACCCGCCAAGATGAAAACCCGTGGAGGGCATCCTGGGAAAAAGTTAGCGTCCACATACCTCGTTAGGATACGTCCTATGTTAGAATCGTGCAACGGAATGTTTGCGTTTATGGACAAAAACCAAGAGGGGGGGTGAATTGGTTTCTTAAACAAAAATTAGGGTTTTAAAATTTTTGCCCAAATTTCACCGATTAAAATGTTGTGTAAAGTAAATAGATAAGGGATAGAAGATTACACAGTTGATTTATACTGGTTCGGATCAAAAGACCCTACGTCTAGTTGTTAATCACTCAAACAGAGAATTTAAGGTTATCACTATAATCACAGTTTTACAAACAGATTACAAATTGAAAAGATAAGGTAAAGAAAACACCTCTCTTGAGTCACACAAGAGATGAACACCTCCTTTGAATCCACAAAGGATGAAGAACAATTTTTCCTAGAGACCGCACAACACACAATCACCCAAGAAACCCACTCAGTGATTCTTATCGCTTCTAGCCCACACTAGGTTTTCAAAAGCCCAATTTTCTTCCCTACAAACAGTTCTCTTGTAGTCACAGCTCTTAATTTTTGTATGAAAAAGGTTGTTCAATTTGTCGAGAGCCTTAGAGAACCTTAAGTAGAGAGAATAGGGTTTGAGAATTGGGGATTTTCAAAACTTGATGAATTAGGAATAGGGTTTTCGAAACTTGGTCCAATTTTGAATTTCAAAACACATAACAAACCCAAATAATTGATTATCTTAAGTGTAAAGCGATTATTCCAAATCCATTCTCGCGGAAAAGCAATACAAGGTCAGATAATCGATTAACAGCGCATTTCATCGATTATTTTGCCCAATTAATCGATTAACAGCGCATTTAATCGATTATTTTGCCCAGTTAATTGATTAAAAACCCATTTAATCGATTAATCCAGTGAGCATATACTGAAAATGGTTTTCTTTCTATAATAATCGATTATCCTATGGTTTAATTGATTATTCTAGTAACTTTTTGATAAAAATGAGTTTTTAGAGCTTTTAAAGAGTGGTCTATGTGCTGACTATCTTGGACTCTAATATTACATACTCAAAAACATAAAAATAGAGTTATTACATAATATTACAAGTCTTCAAATCTTTAAGTCTTTTATTCTTGAATCATCATCAAAATCTACAAGTTTCATATCCTTGTATGTTCAACATTCATATCCTTGTATGTTCAAGAATCTCCATCTTTTTTATGATGATCAAAATTTCCTTTAAAGCCCTTTGTAATAACCTGTTTTATTTGTCACAGCTAACAAAAACATTAAACATACCAGACAACATTAAACATTAAACATACCAGACAACAAAGAAGATTACATAGTCGATTTATACTGGTTCGGATCAAAAGACCCTACGTCCAGTTGCTAATCACTCAAATAGAGGATTAACGTTGTCACTATAATCACAATTATACAAACAAATTACAAATAAAAAGATAAGGTAAAGAATACACCTCTCTTGAGTCACACAAGAGATGAACACCTCCTTTGAATCCACAAAGGATGAAGAACAACTTTCCCTAGAGATGGAACAACACACAGTCCACCAAGAAAACCCACTCAGTGATTCTTATCGCTTCTAGCCCACACTAGGTTTCAAAAACTCCTTTTTCCTACCAACAAAAAGTTCTCTGGCAGTCACAACTCTTAACTCTTGTTTGAAAAAGTTTGTTCTATTTGCAGAGAGCCTTAGAGAACCTTCAGTAGAGAGATTAGGGTTTGGGAATTAGGGATTTTTGAAAATAGATTATTGAATTTCAATTTTGAATTTCAAAACACATATCTGACTGAAATAATCAATTATATTGAGTGTTAATCGATTATTCTAGAGCTATTTTCGCAGAGGACCAAAAATAGCACTAGTTAATCGATTAATAGGGCATTTAATCGATTAACAGCCCAGATAATCGATTAACAGAGCATTTAATCTATTATTCCAGAGAGAAAATACTGAAAGTGGTTTTCTTTCTGTAATAATTGATTATCCTGCCATTTAATCGATTATTCCAGTATGTTTTTAATAAAAATGAGTTTTTAGAGCTTTTAAAGAGTGGATTATGTGCTGGCTATCTTGGACTCTAATATTACAGACTCAAAATCATAAAAATAGAGTTATTACATAACATTATAAGTCTTCAAATCTTTAAGACTTTTATTCTTGAATCATCATCAAAATCTACAAGTTTCATATCCATGTATGTTCAACATTCATATCCTTGAATGTTCAACAATCTCCCCCTTTTTGATGATGATCAAAATTTCCTTTAAAGCCCTTTGTAATAACCTGTTTTATCTGTTACAACTTAACAAAAACATTAAACCTACCAGACAACATTTAAATTTAATAAACATAAGGAGCTTTAAATAATTTCTCCCCCTATTTTGATTATGATCAAAAAATGAAAGCTCCCCCTCAATAAGTGCATAATATAGAAACTATCTCCCCCTCAAACAAAGGAAAAATACCATATTTATTCCATAAATAAAATTAATTACAAACAAGAAAATATGTTGAAGAGATTAAAACTCTTCACTTTCATCGCTGTTAAATTGGGCATCAAATCTATCTTCTAAGTTACAAACCCTATCATCTACATCCGAAATACGGCGAATGATTTCCTGATGTCGTTCTTGAGAGATAGAGAAAAAACCTTGCATTATTTGATTCATATCAAACAACATATCTTCCATAGACGAAGGGATGTAGGATGAGCATATGATGTCCCAGCAGTATGAATGTTTTCAGCAGGCATCTCAGCAGCAGGCATATCTTCATCAGAATCTTGAACATCTTCAGCCATGTTGGGAGCATCATCTTTGTGAACGTAAATTCCATTTACACACACCATTTGTAGCTGAGTGAGCATGCTATCAAGCATTCGATTTGAATTTATCGTCCTGACCTTTTGCTCTCCTTCAACATTTACTCCCTTGTATTCTAAGATACGAGAAATAAGAAGAGCATATGGGATTTTAAAGGTTGGATGACGTTTAGCTTTAAGCATGGTCATAGTGACAAGACTACCCCAATCAATTGACTCATTATTCATGATGGCATGAATATTGCGAAGATTAATAGATGAACATTGTGCATGCTTTGTTGCTCGAGGACACAAAATCCATACAATGAGATGCAGCAACATGCGTTCTTCTTTCTTTAATGGTCCAGCCAATAGTAGTCGGCCAATTTCCATAGAGGGGTTGCAGAGAAATGAGCGGTAAGCCATAATTCTATTAAAATCTTCTAAATCCGCAAGAACATTGATAGCATCCTACCTTAAAGGAAAGTAGGCAACATTTTCCCAGATATCATCATCAAGGATGATGGTCACACCCTTGACTCTAGAAGTGACGATATGATCTCTATATTTAAAATATGAATAGAAGTCCCTAACTAAATTTGGGTAGTAAGTACCTTGCATTTGAATGAATGGAAGGATTCCTTACTATTCAAGAAGATTTGGAAAGTTGAAGCCCCTATTGATGAATTGATCACCAATAATATATTTGGGAGTGATAATGCCCCTTTCTTTCCAAAAAGTCAGGAATTCCTGTCTTCCTTCATTGTCAGAGATCCATCCTTCAATTGAATTTGGACGGGAATGAAAAGAACGGATCTTCTCCTTGTTGGGATGTTACTACGAGATCATGAAGCCATTTAGATTAGAAAGAGAGGAAACAAGAGAGATTGAGCAAGTTTTTGAGGAGACAAGAGAGCTTGAATGATTGTAGAATGCTTTAATTCAAGGTTTGGAGGTGTGTAGATGTGAATTGGAGACTTCCTATATATAGAGAAACATCCTAACGGTCATAAACGGCTAGTTGCAGGAGAATTGGAACCAAAATAGTCGTTACAAATGTTAGAATCGCGCAGCAGAATGTTCGCGTGGTCGGACAAAAACCAAGAGGGGGGGGGGGTGAATTGGTTTCTTAATAAAAATTAGGTTTTCAAAATTTTCCCCAAATTTTACCGATTAAAAACTGTGTAAATGTAAATAGAGAAAGGGATAGAGTCTTACACAGGAAATTTATACTGGTTCAGATCAAAAGACCCTACGTCCAGTTGCTAATCACTCAAACAGAGGATTAACGTTATCACTATAAACAAAGTTATTACAAACAATTTACAATGGAAGAGATAAAGTAAAGATAACACCTCTCTTGAAATCCACAAGAGATGAAGAACAACTTTCCCCGGAGACAGCACAACACACAATCCACTAAGAACTCCACTTAGTGATTCTTATCGCTTCTAGCCCACCAGGTTCAGAAAGCCCCTTTTTCTTGCAACAAACAGTTCTCTGGCACTTACAGCACTTAACTTTTGTATGAAAAAGGTTGTTCTTTTTTTTTCTGAGTGCCATAGAAGAGTTTAAGTAGAGAAATTAGGGTTTGGGAATTGGGATTTTCGGAATTAGGGTTCTTGGGAAAAGGGTTTTCGAAAATAGGTTTGATTTGAAGTTAAAAATCAAAATATGACTGAAATAATCGATTAAAAGAAGTATTAATCGATTAAAACAGAGCCAAATATCAACAGAACCCAAACATCTCTGTTTTAATCAATTAAAAGGTGATTTAATCGATTAAACCGCCTGATAATCGATTAAAAATTGGTTTAATTGATTAAACCAGTGAGTTGTTACAGAAAATGATTTTTCTCACTGTTTTAATCGATTATTTCCCTATTTAATCGATTAAAGCCGAGCCTGGATGATAAACTTGAGCATTTTGAAGCTTCTAAGGTTCAGACTATGTACCGGCTATCTCAAACACTAAAATTACACACTCAATCTAATTAAAACAGAGTTATTACACTACAAAACAAGTCTTCAACTCTCTAAGTTCTTGAGTTCTTGAATCATCATCAAAATCAACAATCTTCTGTCCATCAAGTGCAACATCAAGTCCTTAAATGTTCAACAATCTCCCCCTTTTTGATGATGATCAAAATTATCTTTTAAAGTCTTTGTAATAACTTGTTTTATCTGTCATACTAACAAACACATTAAACATACCAGATAATATTTAAAAACAATCATATTATGGCTTTAAATATTTTCTCCCCCTATTTTGATTAGAATAAAAAATAAGTCATCTGTTGCAAACATAAGAGCTCCCCCTCAAAGTATCCATAAGTTGGAGAAAACTCCCCCTCAATCAAAGCATTAAAGAAACATCATATTTTATTGCAGAAAACAATCATTCATTACAATAACAAGAGAAAATAACAAAAAGAAAATAATAAACAAAATTTAAAATTTTGCACTATCATCATCATTAAAGTGTGCATCAAATCTATTTTCTAAATGACACACTTTATCATCTACATCAGATATACGATGAATTAACTCCTCATGCCGTACTCCAGAAAGAGTAAAGAATGATTGCATCCTCTGATTCATGTCAGATAACATGTCTTCCACGGATTGTCGGGTTTCATGATGAGTAGAGGAAGTTCCAACACTTTGGATTTGGTTAGAGGGAAACTCAGCAGCTGGAGACATATCTTCATCAGAATCTTCATTAGCATCACCTTGATTAGGAACGTCATCTTTGTGAACATAAATATCATTGACACGCACCATTTGGAGTTGAATCAATGTGTTGTCCAGCATGCGGTTCAAGTTATTTGTTCTAACTGCTTGTTTACCTTCAACATTTACTCCTTTATATTCAAGAATACGAGAGACAAGTAAAGCATATGGAATTTTGAATGTGGGATGACGTTTTGCTTTTAACATGGTCATTGTGACAAGAACGCCCCAATCTAACGGCTCATTATTCATTATGGCATGAATAATACGAAGATCAATGGAAGAACATTGGGCATGATTTGTAGCTCGAGGACATAGGATCCAGACAATTAGATGGAGAATCATGTGTTCCTCCTTCTTTAAAGGTCCAGCATGAAGGAGACGTCCAATCTCCATGGAGGGATTTCGCAGAAAAGAACGGTAAGCTAAGAACCTGTCAAAATCATCTAGCTCACCATAAATGTTAATAGCATCTTCTCTAATTGGAAAGTGAGCGACGTTTTCCCAAATATCATCGTCAAGAATAATTGTAACCCCTTTTACTCTAGAAGTAGCAATTTGATCTCTAAATTTAAATCTAGAGTAAAATGCCCTAACAAGGTCAGGATAATACGTACCTTGCATTTGGATGAAGGGAAGAACTCCTTGAATTTCAAGAAGGTTGGGAAAATTGAATCCCCTATTGATGAATTGCTCACCAATAAGAAACTTGGGAGAAATAATAGCCCTTTCCTTCCAGTAGGTCAGAAATTCTTGTTGGCCATCTGTATCAGAAATCTATCCTTCTACGGAATTAGGACGGGGTCGAGATGAGGGTGCAGATCTTCTTCTAGTAGGGATCTTAGCACGAGAAGATGAGGCCATTGAAAGATTAGAAGAGTAACAAGAAGTTTTAGAAAGCTAAGTGTATTGAGAAGAGGGCAAGGTAGCTAGAATAAGGCAAGATAGCTTGATTTCAAGAGATAGAAGTGAGTAGAAGTGAAATGAAGGTCCCTATTTATAACCAAGCATCTCCAACGTTCATATAGAAGGGAATAATGGTCAAAATATCTGTTGGCAACGGCTAGGAAGCAAACTTGGTCGGATTTAATCAATTAAAATTCAAATTAATCGATTAAATCACTTCCAGATTCGTTTAATCGATTATTTTGGGTCGTTAATCGATTATTACTTGGTTTTAATCGATTAATGGACGAATTAATCGATTATTCCGGAGAGGAATACCCTGTTTTAAGTGTTTTGGATGCAAATAATCGATTATTACTCCAATTAATCGATTATTCCAGAGAGGAATGCCCTGTTTTGAGTGTTTGAACACATGATAATCTATGAACATCCTACAGAATGAATTATAACATTACAACCATCCAAAAACAGTCAAATTAAGCAGAATTTAAGCTATTTCTAATATCCCTAAGTCTCTTCTAAGATCATAGAATCTATCCTTGGGTAGAGGCTTAGTAAAAATATCTGCTAATTGACGTTTGGTATCTACTCTATTTTACAGTTTCCTTTGCTGATATAATCTCTCAAAAAGTGATGTCTTATTTCTATATGTTTAGTCCTAGAGTGCATTACTGGATTCTTAGTAAGATTTATTGCACTCGTATTATCACACATCAACGGAATGTCATTTAAAAAGATACTATAATCTTCTAGTTGTTGTTTCATCCACAGAATTTGAGCACAACAACTACCAGCTGCAATATATTCAGCTTCAATGGTAGATAAAGCAACACATGCCTGTTTCTTAGAATGCCAAGATATTTAGGATGAACCTAACAAATGACATGTCCCACTAGTACTTTTCCTATCAATTTTACATCCACCATAATCAGCATCAGAATATCCTATTAAACTCATACAAGCATCAGACGGATACCACAAACCAAAACCAGTAGTTCCTTTTAAGTATTTTAAAATATGTTTCACTGCAATTAGATGAGATTCTTTAGGACAAGCCTGAAATCTAGCACACACACAGACAAAATGCATAATATCAGGTCTACTAACAGTGATCCTATCATACCTCTATACATAGTTTGATTAACTTCCAAACCTAATTCATCCTTGTCTAGATAGCATGAAGTTCCCATGGGTGTGTTAGCTTCCTTTGAGGTGTCCATTCCAAACTTTTTAAGGATCTCTTTGCAGTATTTGGTTTGAGAGATGAAAATGCCATCTTTAAGTTGCTTGATTTGTAGTCCAAGGAAGAATGTCAATTCTCCCATCATAGACATTTCAAATTCTCCCTGCATTATCTTAGCAAATTCTACACATAACGAATTATCAGTTGATCCAAAAATAATATCATCAACATACACCTGGACCAATAAGATATGTTCTTTAACTTTCTTTATAAACAGTGTAGAATCAATTTTTCCTCTAGAAAAATCATTTGATGTTAGGAAACTACTTAACCTTTCATACCAAGATCTAGGAGCTTGTTTCAACCCGTATAAAGCTTTCTTTAATTTAAAAACATGATTAGGAAAACTAAAATCCTCAAAACCAGGGGTTGCTCCACATAAACTTCTTCTTTAATAAAACCATTCAAAAATGCACTTTTAACATCCATTTGATATAGTTTAAATTTCATTAAAGATGCATAGGCAAGAAGTAGGCGTATAGCCTCTAACCTGGCAATAGGAGCATAAGTTTCATCATAATCTATACCTTCCTCCTGACAATAGCCTTTTGCAACAAGTCTAGCTTTATTCTTTGTTATGTTCCCATCTTCATCAAGTTTATTTCTAAACACCCATTTGGTTCCAATAACTTGATGTGATTCTTCCCTTGGGATTAATTCCCAGACTTGATTCCTTTCAAATTGGTTAAGTTCTTCTTGCATGGCTATGCACCATTGGTCATCTTTAAGTGTTTCCTCAACGTTTTTGAGTTCAATCTGTGACACAAAAGCTATAGACATACAAAAATTAGTCATGTTTCTAGTTCTTACCCCTTTTGAGATATCACCAATTATATTGTCCATTGAGAGTCCTCTAGGTGATTGCCATTCTTTTGCTAATTCAGGCGTTTGAGAAGGCTCATTTTCTTCCAAATATAATTCATCAAGAGCTTCTCTTATATATTCATCATCACCTGCAATTTCTTTATTTGACTCAAGAGGATTTCCCCCAAGGTCTACAATCTCATCAAAGGTAACATGTATAGATTCTTCTATATTCAAAGTTCTCCTATTAAACACCCTATAAGCCTTGCTAGTTAATGAATAACCTAAGAAAATGCCCTCATAAGCTTTAGAGTCAAATTTTCCTAAGTTATCCTTTCCATTATTTAACACAAAACACTTACATCCAAAGATTTTCAAATGAGCAACATTAGGCTTTCTACCATTAAACAATTCATAGGGAGTAGATTTAATAATTGACCTAATGTGCATCCTATTCAAAACATACTAAATGATCCATTTTCTTTGAATAAATACAAGATACAAATAGTTCATTTAACTATAGGAACCCAAATATATTTTCCTTTAGGAACACCAAAATGTTTAATTTTACATCTATTTGACGTGTGACCTTGTTTCATGCAATAAAAACATGCTTTAGATGTAGCCTTTGAAAATGATGCATTTCTAATCATAGATGCTCTAGTTCCTTTTTCTACCCATACTCTTTTATTTTTCCTTTTAGGCTTTTTCAAAGGAACTTGATGATTTACATTATTTTGAGCAAACACCATTTCATGCTTCTTAAGATCATTTATTTCCTTTTCGGCTTTGTCTAATAAGTGATTAAGAATATCTATGTCATATTCATGCTCTTTACAATTTGCACATGCTAGGTCCTTATCATTATCCTCATCTAAACATACAATTTTCGTTTCTAAGGACTCCTTTTCTTCTAAACATGTGATTTTCATTTTTAAGGACTCTATTTCCTTTTCGGATCTACTTAGATTCTTCTTTACAGCTTTATATTCATTCTTTAAGTTCTTAAAAGCACTAAACAATTCATTATAAGCATTTTGTAATTCATCAAAATCATTTTCATCATCACTTGAGGATGAGTTGGAATCACTAACCTCAAAGTCGGAAGATATATTGTCTTTTGCCAACAAGCAAATGTTAGCTTCTATTTCCAGATGACTTGACTCCAAAATCGAGTCACTATCATCGGTTCCTTCATAAGTTTCTCTTAGTTTATCTCACATTTCTTGAGCACTTTTACAAACTGAAATTCTATAAAACTCGTCAAGGGTTAGAGCAGATGAAATTATATTTCTAGCCCTAACATCAAATTGTGCTTTTCTGTTTTCTTCTGCAGTCCATCTAGAAAAAGGTTTAAGAACGTCAACACCGTTCTCTGTAACTTTAGGAACAAATGGACCGTTTAAAATAGCATCCCAAACGCCTCTATCAACAGACTCTAAAAATATTTGCATACGTACCTTCCAAAAAGGATAATTTTGACCAGCAAAAAGTGGGGGTCTGTTGATAGACGCACCTTCGGCAAAAGTTTGATTTTGTCCGGCCATTCTCGAAAATTAGAATGACTATCAAAGCAAGCTCTGATACCACTTGTTAGAATCGCGCAGCGGAATGTTCGCGTGGTCGGACAAAAACCAAGAGGGGGGGTGAATTGGTTTCTTAATAAAAATTAGGTTTTCAAAATTTTCCCCAAATTTTACCGATTAAAAACTGTGTAAATGTAAATAGAGAAAGGGATAGAGTCTTACACAGGAAATTTATACTGGTTCAGATCAAAAGACCCTACGTCCAGTTGCTAATCACTCAAACAGAGGATTAACGTTGTCACTATAAACAAAGTTATTACAAACAATTTACAATGGAAGAGATAAAGTAAAGATAACACCTCTCTTGAAATCCACAAGAGATGAAGAACAACTTTCCCCAGAGACAGCACAACACACAATCCACTAAGAACTCCACTTAGTGATTCTTATCGCTTCTATCCCACACCAGGTTCAGAAAGCCCCTTTTTCTTGCAACAAACAGTTCTCTGGCACTCACATCACTTAACTTTTGTATGAAAAAGGTTGTTCTTTTTTTTCTGAGTGCCATAGAAGAGTTTAAGTAGAGAAATTAGGGTTTGGGAATTGGGATTTTCGGAATTAGGGTTCTTGGGAAAAGGGTTTTCGAAAATAGGTTTGATTTGAAGTTAAAAATCAAAATCTTACTGAAATAATCGATTAAAAGAAGTATTAATCAATTAAAACAGAGCCAAATTTCAACAGAACCCAAACCTCTCTGTTTTAATCGATTAAAAGGTGATTTAATCGATTAAACCGCCTGATAATCGATTAAAAATTGGTTTAATCGATTAAACCAGTGAGTTGTTACAAAAAATGATTTTTCTCACTGTTTTAATCGATTATTTCCCTATTTAATCGATTAAAGCCGAGCCTGGATGATAAACTTGAGCTTTTTTAAGCTTCTAAGGTTCAGACTATGTACCGACTATCTCAAACACTAAAATTACAGACTCAATCTAATTAAAACAGAGTTATTACACTACAAAACAAGTTTTCAACTCTCTAAGTTCTTGAGTTCTTGAATCATCATCAAAATCAACAATCTTCATGTCCATCAAGTGCAACATCAAGTCCTTGAATGTTCAACAACAAACGGCTAGTTTATAAAAAATGACGCAGAATAATCGATTAAATGCTTTTGATAATCGATTAAACCTTCAAGTGCACAGGATAATCGATTAACTGGTTCTGTTAATCGATTAAATAGCAGATAATCAATTATTTCTTCAAATAATCCATTATTCCAGAGAGAATTTTCTAATTTTGGTAATTTTGGTGCAGATAATCGATTATTTCCCAAAATAATCAATTATTTCAGATAGATCATCAATTTTTTTAAGGTTTAGACACATGATAATCGATTAAATCCCTATATAATCAATTATTACAATACAAAATGCAAAAATTGATCAGTTAATCAGAATTTAGGCTATTTCTAATATTCCTAAGTCTCTTCTAAGATCATAGAATCTATCTTTGGGAAGAGGTTTAGTAAAAATATCTACTAATTGATGCTTTGTATCAACATATTAAATTTTACAATTTCCCTTACTAATATGATCTCGTAAGAAATGATATATAATCTCTATATGCTTAGTTATAGAGTGCATTACTAGATTCTTAGTAAGATTGATTGCACTTGTATTATCACACATCAAAGGAATATCATCTAGGAAAATATTATAATCTTCTAGTTTTTGTTTCATCCATAGGATTTCTGCACAACAATTTCCAGCTGCAATATATTCAACTTCAGTTGTTGACAAAGTAATACATGCTTGTTTCTTAGAATGTCAAGATACTAAAGATGATCCTAATATATGACATGTTCCACTAGTACTCTTTCTATCAATCTTACATCCACCATAATCAGCATTAGAATATCCTATTAACCTAGGAGAAGCTTCAGATGGATACCATATACCAGTTCTTGTAGTTCCTTTTAAATATTTTAAAATTCTTTTTACTGCAGTTAAATGAGATTCTTTTGGACATGCTTGAAATCTAGCACACACACAAACAGAATGAATAATATCAGGTCTACTTGCATCAGTTTGAAAGAAATCAATTCTGGGAATTGTTTCCAAGAGAAGAATTTCATCAAATGATTGGAACTAAATGGGTATTTAGAAACAAGCTTGATGAAGAAGGAAACATAACCAAGAACAAAGCTAGACTTGTGGCAAAAGGGTACTATCAAGAGGAAGGTATAGACTTTGATGAAACTTATGCTCCTGTTGCCAGGTTAGAGGTTATACACCTAGTTCTTGCTTATGCTTCTATGATGAAATTCAAGTTGTATCAAATGGATGTGAAAGGTGCTTTTCTAAATGGTTTCATTAAAGAAGATGTTTATGTGCAACAATGTTAAGTGGTAAAAGTTGATGTAATATTGGTTTCATTAAAGAAGATGTTAAGTGCAACAATGTTTATGTTTTAAGTTGTTTTGTTTTGAATATTCTGAATTGACACTTAATGTGATGAATGTTTTAATTGATGTGATTAAATTGTTTTCCCATACAATTTGGATTAGAGCCAATTATGAAATTATTATTTATTGTCCAATTCAAATCTGGAACTTGAAGAAAACCATTTTGATTGTTTCCAATAACAAGTGAGTTTGGGATATTAAGTATGATAGTGAAAAAGGAATAGACGAGGAGAAGTAGGACTTAACTAAATTGGAGAAGCTAGCCAAAAACCCAAGCGAGAAGTGAACCAAAAACAGATAAATTGAGTGTCAACACTGTAATGATAACTGGTATTGATTGATTCTTTGATGTGATTGCGTGTTAGTGAGACTTGAAAATGATAAAGGCATTTTTTTTTCTTTGTAGTAGATATAACCCATAGCCAAATAGCCAACCCTGCATTAATTATAGGACATCCATTTGAACCCCTTCTGAGCCAAAAACAATATTGTTTCTTAAACAGAACCCTTGAGCCTAAAAACTATTTATCTACCTTCCTATATTTGAGAAAGGAAATGAGTATGAATGTTATTATTTTTCCTATTGTTGGGTATTGCTATTGTTGTCCTACGGGTATTATTGGGGTGTTATTCTTAAAAAAAATGTAAAGAAAGAGGAAGTGCAAAGAATAAATATTCTGGCAAAGCCAAAAAGGATAAATGCAAAGCATGAGAAAAGAAAAAAAAAAGAAGTTCAAGGGGGGGGGGGGAATAATAACTTGTGAGATTATTAACTCACTATCATTGTGTTTGGGACAAAAGCATGAAGTTTGAAACTCGACTTGAGGAAATATTAAACAGGAATCATTCATATGAGTTGAATTTCTCAAATACTTTTGTATACCCCAGAAAAACCAATGATTATTTCTCAGCCAAGCCCCATTACAAGTCTCAAAAGACCTTTTGATTTAAGTGTTGCTTAACAAATGTTGATTGCTTGAAGATGACTATCAATATTGGATTGTCTAAATAAAGTGATTGAATGAGATAGACACGTACCTGTGAGATGTGAGAGATCATGCTTCTCTGAGGATAGTTGATGATTTATTTTCCTTTATTAATTTCTGTAACTTGAATGCTTATGTATTCTATTTTCATTTGGAGTGTCGTCCCCGTCAAAAGGAGGCGGTCAAAGCGACGCGATAGTTCAAACTTTCCATTTTTTGCATTTTATGTGGGTGGAGTTACAACGCCTTTAGGTTGTCCGATAACCGGGCTGAACCTAAGGGTGTGATTTTCAGAAAAAGAGCTCTTAGATCGTCCGATAACCGGGCTAACCAAAGAGGAAGATTGAGAGGGTTCTTATGGAGTTGCCACCGATGTTTTTACCAGAAACATCGAAAAATGAAAGAAAAAGGCGTTGGTTTCTTAAGAAAAACCAACTTTGGTCATTAAAAACAGAGTTGGGTAAGGGAGTTAGTTACGTGTAAGGGAGGTATTAGCTCCCCTACGACGCCCCTTTTGGGTTATCTATGATGGGCCACTTATTTTATAAATAAACTTTTGAAATAACGCTTTTACCCTTTTATTTGAGGAATAAAAAAATGATGACTACATGGCCCTAATTAACGCATATATAGATAATAAAGCGATAAAAGAGAGAGGGATAATGAAGAAACCTCCGAAGCAAGCTTTGATTAATTCTCATGAAAAATAGGGTGCATTTTGGCAGCTCTTTGCTCTACAATGTCGCTTTTTCGCTCTAAAAACTATCTTAAAACACTCAGAAACTCCGGAAATGCTTCGGAGGGGCTCTACAAGAGGAATTCTAAGAAAGTGTAGAAGGAAGAATGGAAGAACCGTGTGAAATGAAGGGGAGAGCACCCCCTATTTATAGGGATTCGCGCCTGTCAGGTCGAGATGGTCGTCTCGCCATTGAGGACGGCGGTCTCAACTTTGACAAATGGCGAGACAGCGGTATCGACTTGACAAATGGCGAGAGGTCCGTCTCGCCAAACGGGAGGGTGGTCTCGCCAAAGGCAAGTGGCGAGATGGCAATCTTGACTTGCCCTTCAGCGAGACAACGGTCTCGTCTTGCCCTTCAGCGAGACGGCGGTCCCGAAAAGTGAGACGGCGGTCTCGACCCCTTAAGGTGGAAATCCTTATTTTTTGTACAACAAAACCTTCCTACTCTAATATGGGGCCTAATAGTCTCTCCTAGTGGCTTTTTAGGCTTTTTCCATCTTCGAATAGGAGGTCTTCTGCTCTTTATTTTGAGGCTAGGCAAGATTTGAGGTCTACAGCTGCCCCCCCTTCACCTGACTAGCCGACTGTTGGCCTGTTGTGCCAAGAAGATCGGCTGGAGGGTGAAGGAGTTAACCCTCTTGTCCGATTGTCCTTTGGATGCTCTGTCTTGTGGTGGCTGATCCTCTGGGGAAAAGTGTGTTGTGCGCCTCCAGGATGCTCCTTCTTGTAGTAGCCGATCCCTTTGGTTGACACATGGTAGAACCTCAGGATACTCCTTCTGATGGTAGCCGATCCTTCAGTTGATGAGTATAAACCCCCCATCAGGCTGGTAGTTACAACCCACTATGCGTAGGACTGGATGAGTATAAACCCCTCATCAGGCTGGTAGTTGCAGCCCACTGTGCGTCGGGCTGGATGGGTATAAACCCCCCATCAGGCTGGTATGGTCCTCTGTGTTGGACCAGTTGCGACTTACTGACCTGACTTGTGTGCATATCAGGCGCACGTCGTGCACAAGTTGATGGGTGTGAACCCACCATCAGGCTGGTACAGTCCACTTCGTAGGACCGGAGGTGGTGGCGACTTACTGCTTCGTAGCTCATGCGCCGATGTTTGAAGGATACTTTTCTGGTACAGTTTTCTGTTGGTCATCCAGTTTTTGCCGGGGATTATTTCGACTCTTCCGGTGGTCATCCAGCTTGTTGGTTGTCGGGTAGTCTTGTTTTGTAGTTCGACTTTTGCTGGTTGTCGAAAATTGGCGGGAAAAGATCGGTGAAGTCTTACCGGGATGCCTTTGGGTGTTTCCTGTTTTCAAATGCAAGCACAAAGCTAATTTTCTTACATGAATGTTTTCTTGTTTTTATTTGCTTGAAGCATTTTTCATTTGTTTTGATTTTGACAAAGTCGTTTTTGTGCGACTACTTGCGCGTGGATGCCCTAAATGCAATCTTATTCTTAGTTGGGGCACCTAGAAAGCGACTGGTATCCTTGTTCTTTCGTGGTTACTCTTATGAACTTTTATTTTTGGTTTAGGCCTATCTTTTTCCTAGATCGCCCTTTACGGGTTTTCGACCTAGCGGGCTGCCTTAATTTTTGCCTAGGGTAACTTAACAGGCTTTTTCCTTTTTATGAAGGCCTTAACTTTTGCTTAGACCGCCCTTTGTAGGTTTTCGATCTAGCAGGCTGCCCTAATTTTTGCCTAAGAATGTCCTAGCAAGCGTTGTTTATTTCGATCCTTTTCTTTTTCTTTTCTTGTACTTTCTTGTATTGGCTTTTTATGCATGTTTCATTAATACAGAGGCATTTTCATGATTTGGTCAAGAGAAGAGAAGACAATTTTTATTGATGTAAACAAATGGTTTATTTTTACAAGAGGATTTACAAAGGATTTTATAAGTAGAGCTGGCCAAGGTTGGCTAAGCTGTATAGGATATAATAATCATGCCCCTGATTTCTGTTTCCCTATTTTTCCTTGTCGCTTCAGTTGAGATGCTTGAGCTCGGAGTGAAGATCATGAGAAGTCTGCTTGCTTCTGGGAAGGTATTACCTTAGTCGCCTTGCGGTTTTCGGCTAAGGTAATCATTGCTCTCTCTCTCTTTTTTTTAGACCTCTAATTTTTTCCTAGGACATATCCTAGCGAGGAATATGAACCCTATCTTTTGCCCAGGATGCTCTTTGCGAGTTTTCATCCTGACGGGTCGTGAGCAATGTCTTCAAGCGTAGTATTTCTTTACCGCATCTGAGTTGACTGGATATCGAAGCTCTTCTCCGTCCATGTTGGTGAGGATAAGGGCTCCTTCTGAGAAGGCTCGCTTGACCACAAAGGGTCCTTCATAATTCGCTGCCCATTTTCCAATTTTATCCTTCTGGGCTGGAAGCAATTTCTTTATTACCAGATCCCCTTCTCGGAAAGTGTAGGGATTGATTTTCTTGTCGTAAGCTTTCTTGATCTTCTTTTGATAAACTTGCCCCCAACATATGGCGTCCAACCGTTTTTCTTCAATTAGGTTAAGCTGGTCATATCGATTTTGGACCCATTCTACTTCTATTAGCTTTGCTTCCATAACAACTCGCAGGGAGGGTATTTCGACTTCTACTGGTAGTATGGCCTCCATGTCATATACGAGGGAAAACGGAGTGCCCCTGTGGAGGTTCTTACAGAAGTTTGGTATCCGTGCAAGGCAAAAGGTAACATTTTGTGCCAATATTTGTATGTTACTACCATCTTCTGGATGATTTTCTTGATGTTCTTATTGTGATGCTGAATTTTGAAATCTTGACATAATTCCTCCATCATCTTATTATTGAGGTTGGTCCCATTATCAGTAATAAGCCGATGAGGGATACCATACCGACATAGTATATTCTTTTTGATGAAGGTGGTCACCACTTTTCTGGTCATGTGCGCGTATGATGCTGCCTCAACCCATTTGGTGAAGTAGTCAATGGCCACTAGGATAAAACGGTGACCATTAGACGCTTTAGGCTCGATGGGTCCGATGACGTCCATGCCCCACATAGAGACTGGCCATGGTGTAGCCAGGGTGCTGAGAGGTGCAGGTGGAACGTGAATATTATCGGTATAGACTTGGCACTTGTGACATTTTTTAGCATATTGGTGACAATTGGCCTCCATTGTGGACCAAAAATACCCTGCCCTTAAGATTTTCTTTGCCATGACATGCCTAGGTGTGTGGGTCCCAAAAGCTCCTTTGTGAATTTCTTTTATCAAGGTTTAGGCTTCCTTATGATCCACACACCTTAGCAGAGTGGAATTGAAGCTCTTTTTATAGAGGGTTTCTTCAATCAATGTGAACCCTACTGCCCTCTTACGAATGGTCCGTTTATCATTATCATTAATTCCTTCGGGGTATTCGCCCTTCACGAGGTGTTGCTTGATGTCGTGATACCAGGGGTTTTGATCGTGCTCGTCATTTACTGTCATGCAAAAAGCTTGTTTGTCATGCAGCTTGATTTGAATGGTTGACATCTCATGCTCTTGATCTAAAGAGAACATGGATGATAGAGTAGCAAGGGCGTCAGTAAATTGATTGTCCTCCCGAGGAACATACTTGAAGATGACGTTTTCCAGCCTCGAAACTAAATCTCGGATGTGCTCTAGATATGGGATTAATTTAGAGTTCCAAGTTTCCCACTCTCCTTTAAGTTGATAGATAACAAGGGATGAATCGCCGAAGACTTTGAGCTTGGTAACCCCATGATCTAGAGCTGCTTGGATTCCTAGTGCGCACGCTTCGTATTTGGCCATGTTATTAGTACAGTAAAAATTCAACCTGGTTGTTACAAGGATATATTTCTTTTCAGGGGATATCAAAATAGCTCATATCCCGTGTCCAAGCATATTTGAGGCTCCGTCGAAGAACATGTTCCATGCCTCTTCTTTGGTCTCTTCCTGTTCAATGTGCATGATATGTTCATCAAGAAAGTCGTCTTGTAGGGATTGACACTCGTTTGTTGTTCCATGGGCTAGATAGTCCGCTAGGGGGCTACCTTTAATAGTTTTCTGGGTGACATGAACGATGTCGAACTCTGAGAGGAGTACTTGCCACCTAGCCATTCTTCCGGTCAGAATGGGCTTCTCGAAGAGGTACTTGATTGGGTCCATTTTGGAGACCAACCATGTTGTGTGTCGAGCCATGTATTGTCATAGACGCTGAGTGACCCACACCAATGCGCAACAAGTTTTTTGAAATGGTGTATAACGAGTCTCATAATCTAGGAATTTTTTGCTGAGATAATATATGACTCGCTTCTTTTTTCCGGTTTCATCTTGTTGACCGAGCACACACCCCATGGATTCTTCGAGTATTGACAGGTATAGGATTAGAGGTCTTCCTTCAATGGGTGGTACCAATACTGGTGGATTGGTTAAGCATATTTTGACTTTATCGAACGCTTGTTGGCATTCTTCATTCCACACCATTGGTTAATTTTTACGCAACAATTTAAAGATGGGAATGCATTTATCCGTTAACTGTGCAATGAAACAGGCAATATAGTTTATTCGACCCAGAAATCCTCTGACCTCCTTTTTCGTGCTTGGTGGGGGCATTTCCAAAATTGCCTTGGTTTTGTCAGGGTCCACTTCAATTCCTTTTTTGCTGACAATGACCCCAAGAGTTTGCCTGACCGTACTCCAAAAGTACATTTTACCGGGTTCAATTTGAGTTGATACTTTCGAAGCCGATCGAATAGCTTCTTGAGATATTGAATGTGGTCCATCTCGTTTCTGGACTTGGCGATCATGTCATCCACGTATACTTCTATTTCCTTGTGAATCATGTCGTGGAATAGTGTGACCATAGCCCATTGATAGGTAGCCCCTGCATTCTTGAGTCTGAAAGGCATTACTCGATAGTAGAAGGTACCCCATGGTGTGATGAAAGAGGTTTTTTCTCTGTCTTCGACGACCAATTTAATTTGATTGTACCCCGCATACCCGTCCATGAAGGAATAAAGCGTGTTGGTAGCGGTATAGTCAACTAGTGTGTCTATATGCGGCAGGGGAAAGTCATCCTTTGGACTTGCTCGATTGAGGTCCCTATAATCCACGCATACCCTGACCTTACCATTCTTTTTTATGACAAGCACTATGTTGGCCAGCCATTCAGGGTATTTGGACACTACTAGGAAATTGTGAAAGTGATGAAGATCTTATTGAATTACTTTGGCAAAGATCTTGTTGATTTGATGAAGTAAAAAATGAAGTCAAAGGCTACTTTGTGGCAGTCAAAGGTCACTTAGATAAAAGGGTAGTGGGATTAGTGAGTCTGCATCTCTGCTTAGGTATAATCATTTTTATCTCTCTGCTGCATGAGGTTTCTTCATTTAAAAGATTTTGCAAATGCCTCTAAAAAATGTTTAAACGGTTAAAAACAAAGTATTTTGATAAAAGGTTTTTTAATTAGCTATTTTAACTAATAGCATATAAGCTTTATCAACTAAAATGTTCTTAACACTTTTGTAACAGGTTTTTAACTGATATGTTTTCGAAATAATCGATTGTTTTAATTAGAAGGATTTTTGAAAACTTTCTGCCAGTGTTTTAACTGATATAGAATTGATATAATCGATTAAAACGACTTCGAATATTTTGAAAAGTATTCTGGCAGAATTTTAATCGATACAAACTCGAAATAATCGATTGAAATAACTTTAAGTGTTTTGAAAGTTGTTTTGTCAGTATTTTAATCGATACAAATGCGAAATAATTGATTAAAACACCTAAGAGGTTTTTGCAGAATGTTTTAATCGGTTAATACAAGCTTGCTATCAGTTAAAATAACTTAGAAAGTTTTATGAAATCTTTTGGCAGAATTATAATCGATTAAAATTCGTTTCAATCGATTAAAATAACTAAGTGAATTTTTTTCAAAGTGTTTTAATCGATTAAAATAGATTGTTATCAGTTAAAATCACTTAGAAAAGTTTATAAGAATGTTTTGCAGTATTTTAATCGATTGAAAGACGAAACAATCGATTAAAACAGTTTGGAAGATTTTTTACAAAGAGTTTTAATTGATATAAACGGTCTCAGTATCGGTTAAAACAAATCTGGAAAATAATCAAGAACTTTTAACAGATTAAAAGAAGTTTTAACAGATTAAAACAAGACTTTTCACAGATTAAAAGATTATTTTAACAGATTAAATAAAGCAGCAGTTTTGAAAATCTTCTATATAAACAGAGTTGCTTGAACTTTTTAAAACACATCTTTTAGCAATCAATCAAGCAATCATAAGTGCTACTTTCAAGAGAGAATCACACTAGTTTTGTGAAGTTCATAGAAGTTCTTTCTTGAGGCAAAATTTGCATTCTTTTGGAGAAGAAACTCATACTGCAGAGTTGCATAAATCTGGTTTGAGCGTTCTAGTTTCTTCTCTTTGTTTCTTTACTTTCTTTACTGTATTGTGGGTGCCTGGAATTGTGGGCCACTGGTTTCTGTAGGCTGGAATTTAGGCTGCAGGGTTGGTCAAGAACTGGAATTTGGTTCTTGGTGAAGGTTTAGGTGCAGGAACTGAAATTTTGGTTCTTGTGGTAGATTGAGTGTGAGATTAAAGTTGTAATCTGTAAAACGTTCAATCTAGTGGAACCCAGTTGGAATATGGCTGGAAACTGGACGTAGCCCTGGGATTGGGTGAACCAGTATAAATCTTGGTTGTATCTTTCTAAACCTTTCTCTCTTTTAATTCTATCACTACCTTTATTTTGATTGCTTGCTGTGTGTGATTCAAGAACTGGTCAGAATTCTAAATCTTTGAAATAGATAATCTGTAAATTGCGAAAATCTTTCAAAGATCAATTCACCTCCCCCCTCTTGATCTCAGCCTACATTTCTAACAAATTGGTGTCCAGTTGTCTTTGTACCTCTTCTTTAATCATCAAAGACCAATTTGCCTTGATTCTTCTGAGTTTTTGTTTTACAGGACATAATCCTTCTTTTAATGGCAGTCGATACACTACTATACTTGTGTCGAGCCCGGGCATGTCATGATAGGACCAAGCGAACACATCCATATATTCCTTTAAAAGCTGCGTTGTAGACCTCAAATCTTGCCCGACCTCAAAATAAGAGCAGAAGACCTCCTATTCAAAGATGGACGAAGCCTAAAAAGCCACTAGGAGAGACTATTAAGCCCCATGTTAGAGTAGGAAGGATTTTCTGTACAAAAATAAGGATTTTCGCCTTTTGGAGTCGAGACCGCCGTCTTACTTTTTAGGACCGCCGTCTCGCCATTGATGCAAGTCGAGACCGCCATCTCGCCATTGATGCAAGTCGAGACCGCCGTCTCGCCATTGATGCAATTCGAGACCGCCATCTCGCCATTGATTCAAGGCGAGACCGCCGTCCCGAATGGTGAGACCGCCGTCTCGACCTTGCCAGTCGAGACCACCGTCTCGACCTGACAGGCGCGAATCCCTATAAATAGTGAGCGCTCCCCCCTTCATTTCACACAGTTCTTCCACTTTCCCTTCTACACTTTCTTCAAATTCTCTTCCTGGAGTCCCTCCGAAGCATTTTTGGAGTTTCTGAGTGTCTTAGAGAGCTTTTTATAGCATTTCGAGAGCGATTTTCGGCGTTGTAAGAGCGAAGGGCTGCCAAAATGCACCCTATTTTCAAGAGAATTAATCAAAAAGCTTACCTCGGAGGTTTCTTCACTCTCTCCATCTCTTTTACTGCCTTTTATTTATATTAAATTGCGTAATAGTGATTAGGGCCATGTAGTCGTTATTTTGATTCCGCAAATAAAAAGGGTAAAAACGTCTTTTCCGAAAGTTTATCTATAAAAACTGGCCTATCATAGGGAACCCGAAAGGGGCGTCGTAAGGGAACTAACACTTCCCTTACACGTAACTAACTCCCTTACCCAACTCTGGTTTTAACGACCAAAGTTGGTTTTTGAAAAACCAACGCCTTTTTATCTCCTTTTTCGATGTTTCCGGTAAAAACATCGGTGGCGACTCCATAAGAACCCTTTCAAACTTGTTCTTAGGTCAGCCCGGTTATCGGACGATCTAAGAACACCCTTTCAAAAACCTCGCCCTTAGGTTCAGCCCGGTTATCGGACAACCTAAAGGCATTGTAACATCACCCATAAAAACGCGAAAAATGGAAAGTCGGAACCATCGCGTCGCTCCGACCGCCTCTTTTTGACGGCGACGACAGATGGTGACTCCACTGGGGAAGCCTAGAGGGTTGATCCCATTTAGTGATGTGCCAGTTTAATAAAAAAACTAAGAAATTTTGCTTTTACCCTACCTTTTATTATAAAATGCTTTAATTGTTTGGCTTTAATAACTGTTGTTTGTTTATTTTATGCAATTGTTTGAAATAAACACTGTACACAAACCTTTCCACACAACAGGTCCCTCTATACCCGGGGGCAAGTGAGAAATCCATAGGGAGTGGGTGGCAGGTACGGTTCACCGTAGTGATGGACCTGAGCCCACCAGTGTGATCAGAAACCATCACTCAAGGTGATAACCTTCCTCTTTTGGCACAAAGACTGACTATGGCCTTAGTGCTAAGCATGGTCAGAAGGTTGGAGAGTGGGGACCCTATAATGGGGGCACCTTGGGGGCCTAAGCCTTGGTGAGAATAGTTAGAACTTACCTTTGCCAACACACTTTTCTGCAGGAAAACCCTACCTCGTGATTAAAATGACTCCTCACATGTTTGCGGATGACGGAATTGTGTGTATATTTGTTTGTTGCATTTGATTGCATAGCATAACCAAACAACAGAAAAATCCCAAAGAAAATCTTTTACAATAAACACTCTTATCTCGGACAGTCTGCCTTTTAGCTAGCCTGGTTTCAGGTTCTTTGTAAGCTAAGTAGCTACGCAGTCCGACAGAAGAGATAAGGGACGCCAATATTATTTCGCAAATAAGCTATTTTTTTCTCGGACAGTCTGCCTTTTAGCTAGCCTGATTTTAGGTTCTTTGTAAGCTAAGTAGTCACGCAGTCCGACGGAAGAGATAAAAGGCTCTAAAAATAAAATAAAACCAAATAAAGACCAAAATAAAAAAAAATCCAAAATAAATAAAATAATTTTGACAAAGTCTTATCATTCATATCGCATCATGTCATAAGTGCAAAAACCAAGAGAGAAAATAAATGCATAAGGAAAGTATGCATAAGCATCATTTTAATAAATCCCTAAAAAATGGGTCTTAGAAGCGTTTTTTGGGAAAATTACTAGGTCAAATCCCCTTTGGGAATTTACACCCTGATTCTTCACCTTTTTCTCTTCGTTTTGATGTGTTGTGCGTCCAATCGGACATCTCAGTCAAAAGTTATGCCACTTTGAACATCTACCACCCTTTTGTACTGGTGCATGCATAAATACATTCATTCTAGGGAGCACTAGATATCCCTAAGACAATGGCGAAAGAGGCCCCGAGCATATTCGTGACGTTCGTGACAAGAAAGGGACAAGTGTACTGTCGCTGCCGTCAAAATGAGGCGGTCGGAGCGACGCGATGGTTCCAACTTTCCATTTTTCGCGTTTTTATTGGTGTGGTTACAACACCTTTAGGTTGTCCGATAACCGGGCTGAACCTAGGGGCGAGGTTTTTGAAAAGACGTTCTTGGATTGTCCGATAACCGGGCTAAACCAAGAACTAGTTTTTTTAAGGGTTCTTTTGGAGCCGCCACCGACATTTTTACCGGAAACATCGGAAAAGGAGTTAAAAGACGTTGGTTTTCGAAAAACCAACTTCGATCATTAGAACCATAGTTGGGTAAGGGAGTTAGTTACGAGTAAGGGAAGTGTTAGTTCCCTTACGACGCCCCTTTCGGGTTCCCTATGATGGACTAGCTACTTTGGATAAATAAATAAACCGGTGAAAAATACGCTTTTACCCTTTATTTTGTGGAATTTAAAATTATGACTACATGGCCCTAGTTTCTATTGCATAATTTAAAATTAAAGCGATAAAGTAGAGAGAGAGAGAGTGTAGAAACCTCCGAAGCAAGCTTTCTATTAATCTTTTGCAATCAGGGTGCTTTTTGGCAGCCCTTCACTCTTTACAACGCCGGAACTACTCAAAAACGCTATAAAATACTCTAGAAAACTCTCAGAAACTCCGGAAATGCTTCGGAGGGGTTCTAGAAAGAGAATTTGAAGAAATATCTAGAGAGAGAATGGAAGAACTGTGGGAAATGGGGGGAATGGCGCTCCTATTTATAGGGATTCGCGCCTGTCAGGTCGAGACGGGTCGTCTCGTCTGACAAGGTCGAGACGACTGTCTCGCCAAACGAGACGGCGGTCTCGCCATTTGCGCAAGGCGAGATGGCTGTCTTAACCTTAAAAGGCGAAAATCCTTATTTTTTGGCCAAAAATCCCTCCTATCCTAGTATGGGGCCTAATAGTCTCTCCTAATGGCTTCTTAGGCTTCATCCATCTTCGAAAAGGAGGTCTTCTGGTCTTTATTATGAGGTCGGGCAAGATTTGGGGACTACATGTACTAAGGTGTGATGGTGACCCCCATTATACTTGTCAAGTCTGTGATGGGGAAGGAACCATTACACCAAGGTGGGTATGATACCCCACAAAGCGTAAGCTTTAAGGAAGACATCTAAGCCATTGTCTTAAGGAATATCCATCTCATAAATCATTCATTTTAAACAATAAAAATCTTTTTGCATTCTAGAAAGCGGCTGGTATTCTTCATGCCCTCATCCGCATACAAAAAAACACAAAATCCCAAACACTATCATATGTCATGTTAGAAAATAAAACATGATAATGTTTAGGAAAAAACAAACACCTACATACATGCATCCACCAAACTTCATCCTCATACACATGCATCTAACAATAGACAGTTGAAGAAAGTGAACATTCCTCAATACCATGAAAAGAGGGTAGGGCATTCGCATGCCATGCATGGGGAATAAAAAAAATTAAATTTAAATAGAAATTCTAACCCGCCTATGAGTTCATTTAGGTTTCTCCGCTTTTAAAAAAAATGTACTTTGAAACATTACATTGAGGAATGTACACTGTCTGGATGAAATAAATAAAATTGTTTGTTTTCATCATCTCTTCAATCGTCTATTGCATTCATAAATTACATTCATTCTCACTTTAATAATAATAATAACATAATAAAAAGAAAGGATTAGTCGATGTGTTTTCCATGAATCGAAGCAAGATGAAGAGAAAAGCTTTCGTCGTCAAGTTCTCTCCAACAGTTGATCCGCCTAAGGAGGATAATAAGCCTCAACCGTTGGGTGTCCAAGTTAATAAGGAAAAACGGGCAAGGATGTTGTTACATTTGTTCACCCCATACAAGGCTGCACCATGGAGATACGCAAAAACACCGCCCATTAACAAGGATATCTCCAGCATTGCTGGCATTGGGGGCAGGATTAGAAGTAGAAGAATCTACTCCTCTGAGGAGCTACAAGACAATGCTCCCAAGAATAAAGGAAAAACAATAAGACCAAAGAAAAGCATAATCCAAAGAGGAAATTGAATAGACTTTGGATTCACAACACTGAGGCAATTCTTTCAACGCTCCGCCAAAGAGACAAACTCACGGTAGGCGACAAGCTGGTCACGGTTCAAGCTAAAAACGACATTCGGATTAGTAAGTCGTCTGCCCTACCTTGAATGGATGCGAATGAAGAGGACCTTTGAAATATTTTTTGCCAATATGAAAAGACTTCCCCAACAATATGAAGGTGACCCACATGATGAGAAAATATGGATATCGCCCAAACCAAGGGCTCATTAGAAACTCTCAAGGTATAAGGGAGCCGCTAGATTTTAAAGATAATCCTACAAAGGATTAAGCTGCACGGAGAAAAGGGAAGTTTCCCCTCCACACCTTGAATCAGATTTTCCCAAATAGAGGGGTTTAAGCGTCAAAAGCGACTTTAGTCATTAGGTGTTCTCCTTCTGATTCTTAGGTTTATAAATCCAATGACTATTAGAGATTACTCCTCGGGGCTAGCCCGATCCCAGAGCATTGTAGGGCACATATTTCCCTATTAATTACAAAGAATGTGATTATTACTATCTGCTTCTCTTCTTGCTATTCATGTCTAAACCTCATTAATAACCATGTTTAAGCAAATGTTTTCAAAAATGCGTCAAAGTAATCAAAATGCGCCATTAACCAAAATAAAAATCAAATCCATCATCACTGATTGACTAAACAAGGTTCCACCTCATCATAATAAAGTCGTGTTTCGCCAATGTTGTACAAAGAAAAAAGAAAATCAAAAGAAGCCCATAAAAGTCAAAGGCCAAAAAGAGAGGGCAAGATACCTGATAGGAAACCCACCAAAGGGGGCTACGCAAAAGTTAGGGTAAACCCGCTAGGAAACCCGAACAACCATAAAGGGTTGCCTAGGAAAAAATTAGGGTTACAAAATAAAGTCCGCTAGGTTTCCAAAGCAAGAAAAAAAAAACTAGACAAAAGTTAGTACAAAACAAAACACAACATCCTAGGTTGAAAACACAAAGGGCGGACTAGGGAAGTCAATCAGTCATAGCAAGCGCCATAGAATAAGACGTCACTCCATAAACAAAACGTTTGTCTAAACTAGCCTAAACACTCTAACCAACCTTGGCTAGCCGTGCTTACAAAAACCATTTTTTGTCAAAATGAAACACTTCTAAAACACAAGCCCTTGAATTAAATATCTTCTTCCTTCTTTTCTCTTGACCCTTACCACTACGACATTCTAGTAAGTAGTAGGGAAATGTGGACATAGTAATCAATAGGAGGATTGACATCCCCAAGGAAAGGGAGGGGCGCACTGACATGGCAAGTCACTCTGCAATCAACACAATCATTCTTCGGTCATGGAAAAAACAAGACGGCAAAATCGGTACAGCCTATCCTATCAACGAAGCACATAACGTCAGAAGCTCATCAGAAGTAAAAGCACATTGGTTAATCCTTTAGAAAAAAGTAATTGAAATAGTATTATAGGATGCATATCATGAACATTGCATAGGGTCCTATCTCTCAAAAAAGAAGAGAAAGAAAAAATGATTCCTGCTAGGAGATTCTTAAGCAAAAGATTAGGGTAGCCCGCTAGATCAAAAACCTGCAAAGGGCGGTCTAGGAAAAATTTAGGGCATTCATAAAAAAGGAAAAAAGCCCGCTAAGATATCCTAGGCAAAAATGAAGGCAGCTCACTAGATCGAAAACCCCAAAAGGGCGGTCTAGGAAAAAGATAGGGCTAAACCAAAAAAAATGAATAAAAGAGAGGGGCCCTTCATCATAATCATAAAAAGTCCAGCAGGAGACTGTCAGTCACTTTTCTAGATGCATCGATCAAAAAGAATAGATTGCATTTAGGGTATCCACGCACAAGTAGTCGCACAAAACGACTTTGTCAAGATAAAATATGAAAGTAATAAAAATTACTTCAAATAAAAAACAAAAAAACGAAAAGCATTCATGCATATAAGGAGGCTAGCTCCATGTTTGTGATTGAAAAATAGGAAGCGCCAAAAAATAGGTCTCCAAATAATGCTCTCCCTCAAGATCGAAGAGCAAGTTGCCACCAATAATTAAGAGCCTCAGAGCAAAATAAGAGCTTCCAAAAGTTAAAGCTCCAACCACCATCCTTCTACCCAGAAAAGAAGGCACGAAGGAAGTCTTCAAACATTATTCTCCCTCAAGAAAGAAGAGCGAATTGTCAGAAGAAATAAGAGCTTCCAGAGGCCAAAGCTCCAACATTTTCCCTTCCACCCAATAAAGGAGGGCACAATGATCAGACATCATAAAAGAAAAGCCGACAGAAAGGCTTAGTCATCCCCAAGAGGATCCCTGCCTACTCCGAAGGCAAAACAAAAATACTCCTCATGGCTCAGCATTACCACCACATGAGTCATCGAGCACACTCACCCAAAGTCTCCTCCATACTCCCCAATAGAAAATAAAGGCTTCAAGAGCACATCATCATCGACATTCAAAAGAGTCCAAACCATCAAGGGCTCAATAAAAAGAAAGAAGAGAAAAGAAGAGACAAGAAGAGAAAAGGAAACCCTTCATCTCTGGCAGATGTCCAAAAGAAAGGGCCACAACAGAGAAGGCCGAATAAAAATCCCCAAGTGGATCTCCCTAGAAAAATCTACAAAAAGAAGGAATAAAAAATTCTCATCCCTCAGCAGAATAAGAGTTTCACAAGGACGCATCAACATTAATCAAGGAGCCAAGACTCCATCCCCAGAAAAGAAAAAACTAGAGCCCCAAGAAGTCGACAATCCCTTGGCGAATCACCAAAGAAAACTTTATCCTCTGCGGATCCCAAAAAAAGAAGAAAAAGCCTGCGTGTATACAAGAAACAAAAAAGTAAAAAGGCTCATGCATTATCCCCTTAAAAAAGCCAGATTTCAAAATCGTGATAAAAAAGAGGTAAATCACGGAAAAAGGCGAAATTAAATAAGAGTATCACAGAACTAGCTCACACCAGTACCTAACGAGGAGTCAAAACTCTAGAGGGCAAACCAAAATCAGATCCCCGGGAAGTCAACCAATTCCCCGGTGAAGAAAGATCATCCCTAGTGAGCCTACTACAAAGGCAAAACTTCAGATTCATCCTCAGAATGCCATTTGTCTACGCATAGGCAAGACCTGGCAAGCAAGAGCTAGCATCCCCATAAGGGAATATCAAACTAGTTAGAGGCAAAACAAATGCAGCCAAACGTATTCACTTCCGATGAAGCATCTGCCTACTTAGAGGCATTACCAGAAACTCAATGGAGTATCTGCCTACTCAGAGGCACCATCAAAATCAACAAATTTTCAATGGATATCCGCCTACTCAAGAGGTGTCACCAAGATCAACCAATCCCCAAAGGATTCCTGCCTACCTAAGAGGCACTCATAAAAAATGCACGGCAACCAACAAAGCCGGATGACTATGGAAAAGCCAAAAACAAAGAATCCCCAGTAATCAAAACGAGTTGGATGACCACCGGAAGAATAAAAAAATCCCCGGCACACCGGAGGACTCTACCAAAAGAAAATATTTAAAGGAAGAGAACACATCTCAACACCGGCGCATGAGCTAGAGCAGTAAGCCCCCACCACCACCAGTCCTACAAAGTGGACTCAACACTAGATGGGGGTGTGTACTCATCAGGCCTTACAAAAGGGGGCTTACTAGATGGGGGTTCATACTCGTCAAACACCAGATTGGGGTGTGTACTCATCAGGCCTTACAAAGGAGGGCTTACCAGACGGGGGTTCATACTCGTCAAACACCAGATGAGGGGTGTGTACTCATCAAGCCTTACAAAAGGGGGTTTACCAGACGGGGGTTCATACTCGTCAAACCATATGGGGGTTTATACTCATCAACTGAAGGGATCGACTACCGTCAGAAGGAGCATCCTGGAGGTGCACAACTTCTTTCCCCAGAGGATCAGCAACCGCAAGCTAGAGTATCTGAAGGGTAACCGGGCAAGAGGGTCAACTCCTTCACCCTCCAGCTGATCTTCTTGGCACAACAGGCCAATTATCGGCTAGTCAGGAGAAGGGGGGGCAGCTGTAGATCCCAAATCTTTCCCGGCCTCAAAATAAGAGTAGAAGACCTCCTATTCAAAGATGGACGAAGCCTAAAAAGCCACTAGGAGAGACTATTAGGCCCCATGTTAGAGTAGGAAGGATTTTCTATACAAAAATAAGGATTTTCGCCTTTTGGAGTCGAGACCGCCGTCTCACTTTTCGGGACCGCCGTCTCGCCATTGATGCAAGTCGAGACGACTGTCTCGTTTGGCGAGATGGCTGTCTCGCCACTTGCCAATGGCAAGACCCCCCCCCCCCCGGTTTGCGAGAAGGCCTTCTCGTCACTTGGCAAATCGAGATCGTCGTCTCGCCATTGATTCAAGGCGAGACCGTTGTCCCTAATGGCGAGACCGCCATCTTGACCTCTCGAGTCGAGACCGTCGTCTCGACTTGACAGGCGCAAATCCCTATAAATATCAAGCCCCCCCCCCTTCATTTCAAACAATTCTTCCACTTTCCCTTCTACATTTTCTTCAAATTCTCCTCCTAGAGTCGCTTCGAAGCATTTCCAGAGTTTCTGAGTGTCTTAGAGAGCTTTCTATAGCGTTTCGAGAGCGATTTTCGGCGTTGTAAGAGCGAAGGGCTGCCAAAACGCACCCTATTTTCAAGAGAATTAATTAAAAAGCTTGCCCAGAGGTTTCTTCACTCTCTCCATCTCTTTTACTACCTTTTATTTATATTAAATTGCGCAATAGTTATTAGGGCCATGTAGTCGTTAGTTTGATTCCGCAAATAAAAAAAGTAAAAGCGTCTTTTCTGAAAGTTTATCTATAAAAACTAGCCTATCATAGGGAACCCGAAAGGGGCTTCATAAGGGAACTAACACTTCCCTTACAAGTAACCAACTGCCTTACCCAACTCTGGTTTTAATGACCAAAGTTGGTTTTCAAAAAACTAACGCCTTTTTATCTCCTTTTTCGATGTTTTTGGTAAAAACATCGGTGACGACTCCATAAGAACCCTTTCAAACTTGTTCTTAGGTCAGCTCGGTTATCGGACGATCTAAGAACACTCTTTCAAAAACCTCGCCCTTAGGTTCATCCCGGTTATCGGACAACCTAAAGGCGTTGTAACATCACCCATAAAAACGCGAAAAATGGAAAGTCGGAACCATCGCGTCGCTCCGATTGCCTCTTTTTGACAGCGGTGACATGTGTCAATCCCTCCCTTACGCTACTATCTATTTGGGTGCCGATATTTATCTTTTTCTTATCATCCCCTTCTCCCAAATTGATAGTTTCTGTTTCTTCTTGATGCAGTTGTATAATGCGTGCTTCTTTTTCCAACATTCTTTGCATGTACGGGGAAATGGTCCCCTGTGAAAGTAATGAAGATCTTATTGAATTACTTAAGCAAAGATCTTATTGATTTGATGAAGTCAAAATGAAGTCAAAGGCTTCTTTGTTGCAGTCAAAGATCACTTAGATAAAAAGGCAGAGTGATTAGTGAGTCTGCATCTTTACTTAGGTATAATCATTTTTATCTCTCTGCTGCATGAGGTTTCTTCATTTAAAAGATTTTGCAAATGCCTCTAAAACGTGTTTAAACTGTTAAAAACAAAGTATTTTGTTAAAAGGTTTTTAAGTAACTATTCTAACTAATAGTATATGAGCTTTATAAACTAAAATGTTCTTCACACTTTTGTTACAGGTTTTTAACTGATATGTTTTCGAAATAATCTATTATTTTCATTAGAAGGATTTTTGAAAACCTTCTGCCAGTATTTTAGCTAATATAGAACTGATACAATCGATTAAAATGACTTATAATATTTTGAAAAGTGTTCTGGCATAATTTTAATCGATACAAACTCGAAATAGTCGAATAAAATAACTTGGAGTGTTTTGAAAGTTGTTCTGTCAGTATTTTAATTGATACAAACTCGAAATAATTGATTAAAATAACTTGAAGTGTTTTGAAAGTTGTTACATCAGTATTTTAATCGATACAAATGCGATATAATTGATTAAAACAACTAAGTAGTTTTTCCAGAAGATTTTAATCGATTAAAACATGTATGTTATCGGTTAAAATAACTTAGAAAGTTTTATGAAATCTTTTGGCAGAATTTTAATCGATTAAAATGCGTTCCAATCTATTAAAATAACTAAGAAGAGTTTTTCCAAAGTATTTTAATCGATTAAAATAGATTGTTATCAATTAAAATCACTTAGAAAGTTTTATGAAAACCTTTAGCAATATTTTAATCATTTAAAAGACGAAACAATCGATTAAAACAAATTGAAGGATTTTTTACAAAGTGTTTTAATTGATATAAACGTTGTCATATCAGTTAAAACAAATCTGGAAAATAATCAAGAACATTTTAATAGATTAAAAGAAGTTTTAACAGATTAAAACAAGACTTTTAACAGATTAAAAGATTATTTTAATAGATTAAATAAACCAGCAGTTTTGAAAATCTTCTATATAAACAGAGTTGCTTGAACATTTTAAAATACATCTTTTGGAAATCAATCAAGCAATCATAAGTGCTACTTTCAAGAGAGAATCACGCTAGTTTTGTGAAGTTCTTTCTTGAGGCAATATTTGCATTCTTTTGGAGAAGAAACTCATTCTGCAGAGCTGCATAAACCTGGTTTCGATGTTCTAGTTTCTTCTCTTTGTTTCTTTACTTTTCTTTTCTGTATTGTGGGTGCCTGGAAGTGTGGGCACTGGTTTCTGCGGCTAGAATTTGGTTGCAGGGTTGTTCAAGAACTGGAAATTGGTTCTTGGTGAAGGTTTAGGTGCAAGGACTGGAATTTTGGTTCTTGTGGTAGATTGAGTGTGTGATTCAAGTTGTAATCTGTAAAACGTTCAATCTAGTCGAACCCAGCTGGAATTTGGATGGAAACTGGACGTAGCCCTGGGATTGGGTGAACCAGTATAAATCTTGGTTGTATCTTTCTAAACCTTCATTTCTTTAATTATGTCACTGCCTTTACTTTGATTGTTTGCTGTGTTTGATTCAAGAATTGGTCAGAATTCTTAATCTTTGAAATAGATAATTTGTAAACTGTGAAAATCTTTCAAAGATAAATTCACCCCCCTATTGATCTCAGCCTAAATTTCTAACAATTGGTATCAGAGCAAGGGTCTTGAAAAATACTCAAGTCTTTCGGTCCAAATCCTTAATGGCTGAAAACAAATTACCTTTTTCTGAGGGAGCTTCTATAAATAGACCTCCACTGCTTTGTGGTACAGATTATCCATTTTGGAAGATTAGGATGAAGATCTTTATTGAATCTATTGATAGGAATGTTTGGGATGTAATTGCTAATGGTCCATTAATTACAGAAAAAGAATGGTCTAGTTTAAATGATAAAGAAAAGAAAAATGTTCAAAGTGATTGTACTGCTAAAAACATAATTACTTCGCACTAAATATGGATGAGTTTTTCAGGGTCTCCCAATGCAAATCTACCAAGGAAATGTGGGAAGTTCTTGAGGTTACTCATGAGGGGACAATTGATGTAAAGAAAGCCAGAAAGCATACTCTCATAAGAGAATATGAGTTGTTTAAAATGCAAACTGGAGAAAGTATTGCAGATGTGCAGAAGCGCTTCACTCACATCATCAATCATCTAATGGGCTTAGGTAAACTTTTGATAAAGAAGAATTAAATATTAAAGTTTTTAAATGTCTTGACAGGTCATGGTAGCCTAAGGTCACAGCAATCTCAGAATCAAAAGACTTATCCGTCATGACAACAACCTCCTTATTTGGTAAACTTAGAGAACATGAAATGGAAATTAGCAGATTCAATGAGCAAGAAGTCTCTGAGAAAAAAGGTAGAAGCATAACACTCAAAGTTGAAGAAAGAAATCAAGAATCAGAGGAGGAAAGTGAAAATCTTGGACTGCTTGTCAGAAAGTTCAACAAGTTTCTCAAGAAAAAGATTCAAGATAAAGAAAAACACAAAAGGTATGAAAAGAAATCTGATTCTTTTAACTATAAATGCTATGGTTGTGGTAAGCAGGGTCATGTAAGAATGGAGTGCCCAGAAAAGAACAAATACAATGATAAGAAAGAGGAAAAGGTCAAAAGAATAGCATATGTAGCATGGGATGACAATGATACCTCATCAACAGAAAATTCCGATAATGAAGAAGCTAACTTGTGTCTAATGGCAAATCAAAATTATCAAACCAGCAGTGTAAGTTCTAACTTTTCTTCAAATTTGGTGAATTACAATTCATTACAAGAGGCATTTAATGAAATGCATGATGAAACCAAGAAACTTCAAAAAGAAAATGATAGGCTAAAAGGCATGAATAATTGGTTAATAAATAGAGTTGATTCTCTTGAAAAGAAAATTCTTGAAGATGAAACTGATCTTGATTTCTTAAAATTGATCCATGATAATTCTGATTGTGTATGTAATAAACCATGCAATAATTTTCCAGAATTACAAAAGAAGATTGATTTTTTATCACAAACTGTTTCAAAGTTTACACAAGGTCAAGTTAATCTTGATGTTCTTCTTGGGTCACAAAAACTTATTTTTGACAAATCTGGCATTGGATTTACATCTAGCAAAAAATTCAGAAAAACAAATGTAAACAGGAAATCATACTCATCATCTATCATTAAATGCTTTTACTGTGAGAAAAAAGGTCATTCTGTGAAATTCTGTAGAATTAATAAGTATGCTATTCCTAGAGGTAGAATGAAGTGGATTCCCAAAAATTCATTTCAAATAACCTGATTGGACCCAGTGATTATAAAAAGGGTACCAGAAATATGCTAAATCTGTTTTGCAGGAACAATATCTGGAAGTCCCTTGGTATCAAAACAGCAAATTCGATTATGGTTTCATGTACTGAATATTTTAATTGATATAAAATAGTTTTAATCGATTAAATTCAATTATAGAGAATACTAGAAAAGTTGGTCGTACAGTTTTAATCGATTAAAATAGGAATTAATCGATTAAAATGCTCTCAGGATTTTTTGTTTAGCTGTTTTAATCAATTAAAAGGGATTTATATCAGTTAAAACCACTAAAAGGTCAAATTTAATCGATTCTTCTTCGTTTTAATCGATTAAAATTCTGTTATCATTTTATTAAATTCTTCCAGTACATAAATAATTGATTCTTTTATGTATTAATCGATTATTTCACTGTTGCATTTTCAAACCTAATATTAAAGATCAAATTAATAGGTTAATTTGTTGATTAATCGATTAATTTGTTCCTGAAAATTATTTTAACAAAAGCTAATTGAAAATTGCTCAGCTAATCAAGGTCAAAATTCCAAGTTTTTTTGTTAATCAAAATTTGCATAATACATTTAATATATTCGTTGACTAAGTCAAAAACCTTTCCAAGAACACTTTAGCTGATGTACCCACTGTCCAGAAACCTGCGCTTCTGCTTTCAATCAAGGGGACATATGCAATTAAAGTCTGTTTCTTTGCGAGTCTGTCAAATTGGACCGCAATTCACAAAATTTGAAATACGTAACTCTTCATCTTGCACACTTGAAGTCCATCATTCTCATTCTTCATTTTCTGGTTCAAATTCCTTCTCTCTTCTCTCTTGTACTCACGTATCAAAACTCCTCTCTAAACTGCACAACAAGATGCTTAGGAGATCAAAATCAAGAAAGAAGCATAAAGGAGAATCTTCCTTTGCTGCCAATCTTGGTGGTCATTTGGAAGCATGGTTTGATGGTGATATTGGAAGAATGAACACCTTCATTACTGAGTTCAGTCAGAAGCAGATTGTTATTCCTAAGTTTATCAAATTCAAGTGGCTTGATGAAGAAGGATTTATTGCTCTGAGAAGAAAGCTGAAAAGTCAAAAACTAAGAACCTTCATGGAGTTTACTGGGAATATTCAACCTGATTTGGTTCGGGTCTTTTATTCCAATTTGACGGTGAATGGTTCAACAATCAGATCTCAGGTGAAAGGAGTTAATATGGAAATTACTCCTTCTGTTTGGGAACAAGTTACTGGTCTCAGGGATAGTGGTGCCAAAGTATCTAGAGGGAACATCTCTGAAATACCTGACTTCAACAAAATTCAATTTTTCAGGTCTTGTCTTAAAGATCCAAATGATTCGGTAAGAATTTTAAATGCTCGAAAACTATTACTTGAACATAGGCTGTTAGCTTTCATTGTGGCATGGATGCTTACTCCAAGAGGGAGTAATCATGCTATACTTAATGAGGGAGATCTTGCTCTCATGTACTGCATCTCTAATAATATTCGGGTAAATTGGGTTTATGTGATTAAAGATCACATGTTGAAGGCAAAAAGGTTAGCAGATTACAAACTGCCGTATACCATGTTGATTAACAATTTCTTTAGATATTTTGAAGTTGATCTTACAGGAGAAAGTGTGGAGACTCCTAAAGCTTCAAATGAAATTGATGACTCCACTTTGAGGAAAATGGGGTATATCAAAATTGATGATGAATGGATTTCAAAAATTGATGCTGGAATGTCTGAAGATGAGGATGAAGATGAAGAAGAAGCTGAACAAATTCCTTCTGCTCCAGTTGCTGAAGTTCCCGAGTCCACTGGTGGGGAGGCATCATATGAGAACATGGAGATAATTCCCTACATGGAACAACCTCACCGTGGGACTCCTCTATCACAATTTGAAAGGTCTATGCTTTTTCAAATGGCCACAATGCAGGAAAACCGAAGGAAGCATATGCAAATGACCTATCAACACTTCCAGCAGACCAACACACAGTTCACAAATCTTGGAAACCAGATCGCTGATATCTACAACAAACTGGAAGATATGTAGCTCAATCAAGGGAATTGGGATGATTGAGTTTTTGACAACAAGGGTCCCTTCCTATCATAATCTTTTTTCTTTCCTTATGTCATATTTCTTTTGCTGCTAATTTTCATTTTTGGACTATAATATTAACTGGTTTTAAACCAGAAACAATCTTTTAACTTTGCTCAATATGATGTAGGTTTTCATTTGAATTAAGAGAGCCTAGATACAATCAAAAATACTTTTTTGATAAGTTTAACTGATACAAAATAGATTCAATCGATTAAATCAATTAAAAGAAACACTTACATAGGAAATTCGCATCAAAATAATCGATTAATTTGCGTATTAATCGATTAAAATCTATATGTCATGTATTTGTATCAACTAAAACTAGTTTACATCAGTTAAATCAACTAGATAAGACACTATTCTGATTTTGATGGATCTATTGGTTAAATCTTAAACGATCTAGTTGATATTTTCTTAAAGCATCTTCCTAATGATCGATTTTACAAAATCTGCACTGAATTTGACATTTTAGTTGCATCCAACATTACTTAATTTTCAAAATCTGGTTGTTTTAATCGATAAAAATAAGCTTTAATCGATTAAAAGCACTCATACAACATTTTTCATACTGTTTTAATCGATTAAATGTCGATTTAATCGATTAAATGAACTTATGTTTCTAGATTTTTAATTTCATCACTGTTTTAATCGATTAAAACAATATTTTAATCGATTAAAACGAGTAACATGAACATTTTAATTGATTTTGTCCTGTTTTTAATCGATTATTACTCTGGAAAGAAAAATTAAAGGCTTTAGTTAATGGTTGTTCTTGTAACATGCTACTAAAGCATGGTTCCCTTATCTTTACACGTGTCAATTGTATTCATTACAAACGTGTTAATGAAGATAAGCTTGAATCAACTTTGATTGGTCTTTATATGAGTAATGTATCTTGTTCAATTTTTTTTTACTGTTTTCAAAAACAAAATTTTGATACATACCATGCATAGTATTTGTTTTGTTCCTCTGTTCCCTATTTTTGATGAAGTCAAAAGGAGGAGAAATAATTGCTTTGCTTTTAATATTGATTTTCCTTATTTAGGGGGAGTAGTAATATAGGGGGAGAAATGGGAAAATGATTATTTTTTTAATACTCACTAATCTATATTTTTAAGTGACTTCTTCTGCAGAGATATTATTCAAAGAGGTTTTTGTCTTCATCAAATAGGGGGAGACTGAAAGTAATGAAGATCTTATTCAATTACTTAAGTAAAGATCTTGTTGATTTGATGAAGTCAAAATGAAGTCAAAGGCTACTTTGTTGCAGTCAAAGATCACTTAGATCAAAGGACAGAGTGATTAGTGAGTCTGCATCTTTACTTAGGTATAATCATTTTTATCTCTCTTCTGCATGAGGTTTCTTCATTTAAAAGATTTTGAAAATGCCTCTAAAACGTGTTTAAACTGTTAAAAACAAAGTATTTTGTTAAAAGGTTTTTAAGTAACTATTCTAACTAATAGTATATGAGCTTTATCAACTAAAATGTTCTTAACACTTTTGTAACAGGTTTTTAACTGATATGTTTTCGAAATAATCGATTGTTTTCATTACAAGGATTTTTGAAAAACCTTCTGCCACTATTTTAACTAATATAGAACTGATACAATCGATTAAAATGACTTAGAATATTTTGAAAAGTGTTCTGGCAGAATTTTAATCGATACAAACTCGAAATAATCGATTAAAATAACTTGAAGTGTTTTGAAAGTTGTTCTGTCAGTATTTTAATTGATACAAACTCAAAATAATCGATTAATATAACTTGAAGTGTTTTGAAAGTTGTTCTGTCAGTATTTTAATCGATATAAATGCGAAATAATCGATTCAACACAACTAAGAGGTTTTTCCAGAAGATTTTAATCGATTAAAACATGTATGTTATCAGTTAAAATAACTTAGAAAGTTTTATGAAATCTTTTGGCAGAATTCTAATCGATTAAAATGTGTTTCAATCGATTAAAATAACTAAGAAGAGTTTTTCCAAAGTATTTTAATCGATTAAAATAGGTTGTTATCAGTTAAAATCACTTAGAAAGTTTTATAAAAACCTTTAGCAGTATTTTAATCGATTAAAAGACGAAACAATCGATAAAAACAAATTAAAGGATTTTTTATAAAGTGTTTTAATTGATATAAACGTTGTCGTATCAGTTAAAACAAATCTGGAAAAAAATCAAGAACATTTTAACAGATTAAAAGAAGTTTTAATAGATTAAAACAAGACTTTTAACAGATTAAAAGATTATTTTAACAGATTAAATAAACCAGCAGTTTGGAAAATCTTCTATATAAACAAAGTTGCTTGAAATTTTTAAATACATCTATTGGCAATCAATCAAGCAATCATAAGTGCTACTTTCAAGAGAGAATCGCGCTAGTTTTGTGAAGTTCTTAGAAGTTCTTTCTTGAGGCAATATTTGCATTCTTTTGGAGATGAAAATCATTCTGCAGAGCTGCATAAACCTGGTTTGGGTGTTCTAGTTTCTTCTCTTTGTTTCTTTACTTTTCTTTTCTGTATTGTGGGTGCCTGGAAGTGTGGGCACTGGTTTCTCTGGCTGAAATTTGGCTGCAGGGTTGTTCAAGAACTTGAAATTGGTTCTTGGTGAAGGTTTAGGTGCAAGGACTGGAATTTTGGTTCTTGTGGTAGATTGAGTGTGTGATTGAATTTGTAATCTGTAAAACGTTCAATCTAGTGGAACCCAGCTGGAATTTGGCTGGAAACTAGACGTAGCCCTGGGATTGGGTGAACCAGTATAAATCTTGGTTGTATCTTTCTAAACCTTTCTCTCTTTAATTTTGTCACTGCCTTTACTTTGATTGTTTGTTGTGTTTGATTCAAGAATTGGTCAGAATTCTTAATCTTTGAAATAGATAATTTGTAAACTGCGAAAATCTTTCAGAGATCAATTCATCCCCCCTCTTGATCTCAGCCTACATTTCTAACACCCTGCTCACTGTCGGACTCGACCCATTCGCCTTCGGCTTCTGGGGTCCACAGAGATTCATTAATCACAGACATAATGTGTTTTAGGTTCTGTTTTAGTCATAGATTTTATTATTCAGTTATTTCTGAAAGAATAATAAATAGAAGAGGGAAAAGAATGAATGAAATGAATATGACAAGAAAATGCCTCATGTATTAAGAAAAATTGAAAGTGTATTTACAAGCCCTTTTAGTCAAAGCTCCCGCAGTCACATGCGGGGACTGCGGGAAATACAAGAAAAAGCTTAAAAAAATAAACTTATGGGTTGATCCTCCCAATCCTTTTCCCCTATTACTCTGGTTTCGATAGAGGTTTGGAGTCCACATTAGAAGCAGATGCATCAAAGGTTATCCACCCGGCGTCGATTAATTCTTGGACCCGATATTTCAGGGTCAAGCAATTTTTCGTTGAGTGCCCGGGTGAACCCGAGTGGTAATCGCATTTCTCGTTTGGTTTATACCACTCGGGGTAGGGAGGCTCTATTTGCTTTTTGGGAGGGGCACAGGTCAAGAGTTTGCCTCCAAAAGCTAAGGCAGCAATTTACCATAGGAAGTTGAGATAGGAGTGAACTTCCTTTCTTTCTTGCGAGGCTGCCAAGCCGTCTGTGGAGCAGAAGAAGGAGTAGTGAAGTTAATTGCATGTACAACTTCATCCTTCTTCTTGCTGGTGGGTTTTCTGAATGAGAGGCCAGCATGGGAAGACTGTGCTATCTTCCCACTTCTCAGCCCCTGCTCCACTCTTTCCCCTATAGTTACTATGTCCGAAAAAAGATTGGATGTACTGGCTATTGCTTTGTCGTAGTAAGCTCCAGTCAGTGAGTCTATGAACATAGTCACCGTCTCCTTATCCGTTAGCATAGGCTCTATTTGGGCGGCCATTTCCCTCCACCTTTGTGCATACGCTTTGAAGGATTCGTCATTCCTTTTGCTTAGGGTCCTAAGATCTGACCTGTCGGGGGTCAGATCAATGTTGTATTGGTAACGACGAAGGAAAGCGTCAGCCAGCTGCTTCCAGTTTTGGACCTGCCCTCTTTCCAACTGCATATACCAGTTGAGAGCCGAGTCAGCTAAACTCTCCTGGAAGCAGTGAATCAGGAGTTTTTCATTCTCAGCGTGCGCAGCCATCTTACGACAGTACATCATAAGATGGTTCTTGGGGCAGGTCAGCCCAGCGTACTTGGGGAAGTCCGGGATCTTGAATTTTGGAGGGAAATGGATATTCTTTACTAGGCACATATCTGCCACCTCTTTGACGTCAAAATTGTGCCCCTCCATCGCCTTCAATCTCTGCTCTAGGGCGGAGATTCGTTGTTTGGACACTTCTGGGGTGTGGATGTGCATGGCCCGAGCGTCAGATTGGAGAGGTGCCTTTTGATCGAAGAGGAACTCCTCTTCTTCTTCCTCTTCGTGGCAGGAGGCGTCCTCGGCTTGGGCTTCGCCTTTATTTTAGCCTTGGCGCATAGCCTCCATCAGTTGCGCCATTTGCTCCCGGAGGGTGTTAACCTCTGCGGTGAGCTTGCGATTTTGCTATTCCAGATTTTCCATGGCCTTGGATTTTTGTGCGCGGGTTCGGACGGGGAGAGGACCAGCCACTTTCTAGAATGCCCAAAAGAAGTTTATTAATGAATGTTGAGTGTGGGACTAGTATCTTTCAAGACAATGATTTAGGTATTATCCTTTAAGCTTATGCTTTGTGGAGTACCCTACCGACTTCGGTGTAATTGTTCCTTCCTTGTCAAGTATGACGAAGATCACCATATACCTTAGTACATTTGTCCCTTCCTTATGGATGGTTATAAATGTGCTTGGGGCCTCTTTCATCTTTGTCTTAGAGATATCTAATGCCCCCTAGCATGGATGTGTTTTATGTATGAGTGATTCTGTTTAGATGATGCTAATGTGTTATTTCCTTTTATTTTCTCTCTTGGTTTTCTTTACTCATGGTATGATGCGACATGAATGTTTTGACTTTGTCAAAAATCATTTTATTTATTTTTCATTTATTGGATTTATTTGGTTTTATTTTTTAGAGCCTTTTATCTCTTCTGTTGGACTGCGTGGCTACTTAGCTTACAAAGAACCTGAAGCCAGGCTAGCTGAAAGGCAGACTGTCTGAGATAAAATGGTTTATTGCGAAAGAATAATATTAGCATCCCTCATCTCTTCTGTCGGACTGCGTGGCTACTTAGCTTGCAAAGAACCTGAAACCAGGCTAGCTAAAAGGCATACTGTCCGAGATAAGGGCGTTTATTATAAAAGATATTTTTCTGGTTTTTTCTATTTTTATCTGTTGTTTGGTTATGCTATGCAATCAAATGTAACAAAAAAATGCACATACAATTCACTCATCCATGATCAGGCGAGAAGTCGTTTTAATCACGAGGTAGGGTTTTCCTGCAGAAAAATGCATTGGCAAGGGTAGGTTCTAACTGTTCTCACCAAGGTTTAGGCCCCCAAGGTGCCCCCATTATAGGGTCCCCACTCTCCAGCCTTCCGACCATGCTTAGCACTAAGGCCATAGTCAGTCTTTGTGCCAAAAGGGGAAGGTTATCACCTTGAGTGGTGGTTTCTAATCATACCGGTGGGCACATGGCCCTCACTACGGCAAACCGTTCCTGCCACCCACTCCATATGGATTTCTCACTTGCCCCCTGGTATAGAGGGAACTGTTGTGTGCAAAGGTTTCTGTACAGTTTTTATTTCAAACAATTGCGTAAAATAAACAAACAACAGTTATTAAAGTCAAGCAATTAACGCATGTTATAATACAAGGTAGGGTAAAAGCGAAATTTCTAAGTTTATTTATTAAACCGACCCATCACTAAATGGGATCAACTCTCTAGGCTTCCCCAGTGGAGTAGCCATCTGTCGCCGCCGTCAAAAGGAGGCGGTCGGAGCGACGCGATGGTTCCGACTTTCCATTTTTCACGTTTTATATGGGTGGAGTTACAACGCCTTTAGGTTGTCCGATAACCGGGCTGAACCTAAGGGCGAGGTTTTCAAAAAAATATCTCTTAGATTGTCTGATAATCGGGCTGACCTAAGAGCAAGATTGAGAGGGTTCTTATGGAGTCGTCACCGATGTTTTCACCAGAAACATCAAAAAAGGAAAGAAAAAGGCATTGGGTAAGGGAGTTAGTTACGTGTAAGGGAGGTATTAGCTCCCTACGACGCCCCTTTCGGGTTCCCTATGATGGGCCAGTTATTTTATAAATAAACTTTTGAAATAATGCTTTTACCCTTTTATTTGCGGAATAAAAAAATGTGTCGCCGCTGTCAAAAACGAGGCGGTCGGAGAGACGCGATGGTTCCGACTTTTTGTTTTTCGCTTTTTTATGGGAGATGTTACAACGCCTTTAGGTTGTCCGATAACCGGGCTGAACCTAAGGGCAAGGTTTTTGAAAAGGTGTTTTTAGGTTGTCCGATAACTTGGCTGACCTAAGAACTAATTTGAAAGGGTTCTTATGGAGTCGCCACCGATGTTTTTACCAAAAACATCGAAAAAGGAGAGAAAAGGCGTTGGTTTTCGAAAACCAACTTTGGTCGTTAAAACCAGAGTTGGGTAAAGGAGTTAGTTACGTGTAAGGAAAGTGTTAGTTCCCTTTAGACGACCCTTTCAGGTTCCCTATGATAGGCCAGTTATTTTATAGATAAACTTTCGAAAAGACGCTTTTACCCTTTTATTTGCAGAATTAAAATAATGACTACATGGCCCTAATGTCTATTATGCAATTTAATCATAAAAATAAAGGCAGTAAAAGGGAGGGGAGAGAGTGAAGAAACCTCTGAAGCAAGCTTTTTAATTAATACTCTTGAAAATAGGGTGCGTTTGGCAGCCCTTCACTCTAACAACGCCGGAAATCTCTCGAAAATGCTATAAAAAGCTCTCTAAGACACTCAGAAACTCCGGAAATGCTTCGGAGGGACTCTAGGAAGAGAATTTTAAGAAAGTGTACAAGGAAAAGTGGAAAAACTGTGTGAAATGAGGGGGGAGCGCTCACTATTTATAGGGAGTCGCGTCTGTCAGGTCGAGACAACCATCTCGCCATTCGGGACAGGCGTCTCGACTTGCAAAAGTGGCAAGACGGCCGTCTCGTTTGGCGAGACGACGGTATCGGCTTTTCAAGTGACGAGAAGGCCTTCTCGCCAAACGGGAGGGGGGTCTCACCATTGGAAAGTGGCGAGACGGCTGTCTCGCCAAACGAGACGGCCGTCTCGACTTGCATCAATGGCGGTCCCGAAAAGCGAGATGGCGATCTCGACTCCTGAAAGCGAAAATCCTTATTTTTATACAAAAAATCCTTCCTAAACTAATATGAGGCCTAATAGTCTCTCCTAGTGGCTTCTTAGGCTTCGTCCATCTTCAAACAGGAGGTCTTCTATTTTTATTTTGAGGCGGGGCAAGATTTGGGGCCTACAAAATGTTGACTACATGGCCCTAATTAAAGCATATATAGATAATAAAGCGATAAAAGAGAGAGGGATAATGAAGAAACCTCCGAAGCAAGCTTTGATTAATTCTCGTGAAAAATAGGGTGCGTTGTGGCAGCCCTTCGCTCTACAATGTCGCTTTTTCGTTCTAAAAACTCTCTTAAAACACTCAGAAACTCCGAAAATTCTTCGGAGGGGCTCTAGAAGAGGAATTCTAAGAAAGTGTAGAAGGAAGAATGGAAGAACCGTGTGAAATGAAGGGGAGTGCACCCCCTATTTATAGGGATTCAAGCCTGGCAAGGTCGAGACGGCGGTCTTTGAAAGTGATGAAGATCTTATTGAATTATTTGATTAAACAAAGATCTTGTTGATTTGATGAAGTCAAAATGAAGTCAAAGGCTATTCTGGTGTAGTCAAAGGTTACTTGGATAAAAGGGTAGAGTGGTTAGTGAGTCTACATCTATACTTATTCTTATCTCTTTGCTACATGAGGTTTCTTCATTTAAAAGATTTTACAAATGCCTCTAAAATGTGTTTAAATTGTTAAAAACAAAGTAATTTGTTAAATGGATTTTAAGTAAACTATTTTAACTGATATTATATGAGCTTTATCAGTTAAAATGTTCTTAACACTTTCATAACAGGTTTTTAATTGATAGGTTTTCGAAATAATCGATTAAAACCTTTTAAAACATACACTGGAACTGTTTTAATTGATATATATTCGAATTAATCGATTGTTTTCATTAAAAGAGTTTTTGAAAACCTTATGCCAGTATTTTAACTGATGTAGAATCGAAATAATCGATTAAAATGACTTAAGATGTTTTGAAAAGGGTTCTAGCAAAATTTTAATCGATACAAACTTGAAATAATCGATTAAAATAACTTGAAGTGTTTTGAAAGATGTTATGTCAATATTTTAATTGATGCAAATGCGAATTAATCGAATAAAACAACTAAGATTTTTTCCAGAGTGTTTTAATCGATTAAAACAAGTCTGTTATCAGTTAAAATGACTTAGAAAGTTTTATGAAACTTTTTGGCAAAATTCTAATGGATTAAAATACGAAATAATCGATTAAAATAACTAAGAGGATTTTTCCAAAGTGTTTTAATCGACTAAAACTGATTGTTATCAGTTAAAATCACTTAAAAGTTTTATGAAATTATTTTGCAGTGTTTTAATCGATTAAAAGGAGAAATAATCGATTAAAACTATTTAAAGGATTTTTTACAAAGTGTTTTAATCGATATAAACGTTGTCGTATCAGTTAAAACAAATCTGAAAAATGATCAAGAACATTTTAACAAATTAAAAGAAGTTTTAACAGATTAATTCAATACTTTTAACAGATTAAAAGATTTTTTTAACAGATTAATTAAACCAACAGTTTGACAAATCTTCTATATAAATAGGATTGCTTGAGGCTTTTAAAACACATCTTTCAGCAATCAATCAAGCAACCATAAGTGCTACTTTCAAGAAAGAATCGCGCAAGTTTTGTATGGTTTTTCGTAGCTCTTTCTTGAGGCAAATTTTGCATTCTTTTTGTGAAGAAACTCATTCTGCAAAGCTGCATAAACCGGGTTTGAGTGTTCTAGTTTCTTCTCTTTGTTTCTTTCCTTTTCTTTACTGTATTTTGGGTGTCTGGAAGTGTTGGCACTAGTTTCTGTGGCTGGAATTTAGCTGCAGGGTTGTTCAAGAACTGGAAGTTGGTTCTTGGTAAAGGTTTAGGTGCAAGGACTAGAATTTTGGTTCTTATGGGAGATTGGGTGTGTGATTGGAATTGTAAACTGTAAAACATTCAATCTAGTGGAACTCAGCTGGAATTTGGATAGGAACTGGACGTAGCCCTGGGATTGGGTGAACCAGTATAAATCTTGGTTGTATCTTTCTAAACCTTTCTCTCTTTAATTTTGTTGCTGCCTTTATTTTGATTGTTTGTTTTGTTTGATTTAAGAATTGGTCAGAACTCTTAATCTTTGGAATAGATAATCTGTAATTTGCGAAAATATTTCAAAGATCAATTCACCCTCCCCCCTCTTGATCTCAACCTACTTTTCTAACAATTTGTATCAAGAGTAAGTGTCTTGAAAAATACTCAAGACTTTCGGTCCAAATCTTTCATGGCTGAAAACAAATTACCTTTTTCTGAGGGAGCTTCTATTAATAGACCTCCACTGTTTTGTGGTACAGATTATCCATTTTGAAAGATTTGGATGAATATCTTTATTGAATCCATTGATAGGAATGTTTGGGATGTAATTGTTAATGGTCCATTAATTACAGAAAAAGAATGGTCTAGTCTAAGAGATGAAGAGAAGAAAAAAGTTCAAAGTGATTGTACTGCTAAAAACATAATTACTTCTGCACTAAATATGGATGAGTTTTTCAAGGTCTCCCAATGCAAATCTACCAAGGAAATGTGGGAAGTTCTGGAGGTTACTCATGAGGGGACAAATGATGTAAAGAAAGCCAGAAAGCATACTCTCATAAGAGAATATGAGTTCTTTAAAATGCAAACTGGAGAAAGTATTGCAGATGTGCAGAAGCGCTTCACTCACATCATCAATCATCTAATGGGCTTAGGTAAAACTTTTGATAAAGAGGAATTAAATATAAAAGTTTTAAAATGTCTTGACAGGTCATGGTAGCCTAAGGTCACATCAATTTCAAAGTCAAAAGACTTATCCGTCATGACAACTGCCTCGTTATTTGGCAAACTCAGAGAACATGAAATGGAAATTAATAGATTCAATGAGCAAGAAATTTTTTAAAAGAAAGGTAGAAGCATAGCACTCAAAGTTGAAGAAAAAGGTCAAGAATCAGAGGAAGAAAGTGAAAATCTTGGACTACTTGTCAAAAAGATTAACAAGTTTCTCACGAGAAAGATTCAAGATAAATAAAAACACAAAAGGTATGAAAAGAAATCTGATTCTTTTAATTATAAATGTTATGGCTGTGGTAAGCAGGGTCATGTAAGAATGAAGTGCCCAGAAAAGAATAAATACAATGATAAGAAAGAAGAAAAGATCAAAAGAAGAGCATATGTAGCATGGGATGGCAATGATACTTCATCAACAGAAAATTCTGATAATGAAGAAGCTAACCTGTGTTTAATGGCTAATCAGAACTATCAAACCAGCAGTGTAAGTTCTAACTCTTCTTCTAATTTGGTGAATTATAATTCATTACAAGAGGCATTTAATGAAATGCATGAAGAAACCAAGAAACTTCAAAAAGAAAATGATAGGCTAAAAGGCATGAATAATTGGTTAGTAAATAGAGTTGATTCTCTTGAAAAGAAAATTCTTGAAGATGAAATTGATCTTGATTTCTTAAAATTAATCCATGATAATTCTGATTGTGTATGTAATAAACCATGCAATAATTGTCCAGAATTACAAAAGAATATTGATTTTTTGTCACAAACTGTTTCTAAGTTTACACAAGGTCAAGCTAATCTTGATGTTCTCCTTGGGTCACAAACACTTATTTTTGACAAATCTGGCATTGGATTTACATCTAGCAAGAAAATAAGAAAAACAATTGTAAATAGGAAATCATACTCATCATCTGTTATTAAATGCTTTTATTGTATGAAAAGAGGTCATTCTGTGAAATTTTGTAGAATCAAGACGTTTGCTATACCAAGAGGTAGAATGAAGTGGATTCCCAAGAATTCATTCCAAATAACCTGATTGGACCCAATGATTATAAAAAGGGTACCAGATATATGTTAAATCTATTTTGCAGGAACAAAATCTAGAAGTTCTTTGGTACCCAATCAACAGATTTTGATTCTGGATTCATAGACCGAGTATTTTAATTGATATAAAACTGTTTTAATCGATTAATTTCACTTACAGAGAATACCAAAAAGTTTTCCATACAATTTTAATCGATTAAAATATGAATTAATCGATTAAAATGATGTCAGGATTTTTAGTATAGTTGTTTTAATCGATTAAAAATAATTTATATAAGTTAAAATCATTAAAAAGTCAATTTTAATCGATTCTTCTTCGTTTTAATCGATTAAAATTTTGCTGTCATATCATTAAATCTTTCAGTACAAAAATAATCGATTCTTTTATGTTTTTAATCGATTATTGCACTGTTGCTTTTTCAAACTTATTTTCAAGATCAAATTAATTGATTAATTTTGTTGATTAATCGATTAATTCATTTCTAGAAACCATTTTAATTACAGTTAATTAGAGAGTTTTAACCTAACCAAGATCTAATTTCCAAGATTAATTGTTTATCAAATTCTGCAAAAGCATTTACTGTTCCATTTTGACCTAGTCAAAACTTATCCAAAGAACAAATTAGCTGATATACCCACTGTTCAAAAATTGCGCCTTTGCCTTCGGTCAAGGGGACATGCAATTAAAGCTGTAACTTTGCAGGTTCTGCCAATTGGACTTCAAATTACAAATTTGAAATCCGAAACTCATGGTTTTGTACACTTAGCTTCACTCTTCACTCTTTTCTCACTTTCATTCTCTGAAATTTCTTCTTTCTTCTCCTAGCTTTGGTTCTCTTCTTGAATTCCAAAGACAAAATGTTTAAAAGAGCAAAATCTAGGAAGAAACATAAAGGATAATCTTCCTCTGCTGCCAATCCTGGTGGTCATTTGGAAGCCTGGTTCTATGTAGATATTGGAAGAATGAACACTTTCATTGCTGAATTCAGTCAAAAGCAAATTGTTATTCCCAAGTTCATCAAATTCAAATGGCTTGACGAAGAAGGATTTACAGCTCTAAAAAGAAAGCTGAAAAGTCAGAAACTAAGGACTTTCATGGAGTTTACTGGGAATATTCAACATGATTTTGTTCGTGTTTTCTATTCCAATCTAACTGTGAATGGGTCTACAATCAAATCTTAGGTGAAAGGAGTTAATATGGAAATCACTCCTTTTGTTTGGGAACAAGTTGCTGGCCTCAAGGATAGTGGTGTCAAAGTATCCAGAGGAAACATCTCTGAAATACCAGACTTCAACAAAATTCAATTTTTCAGGTCCTGTCTCAAAGACCCAAATGATTCGGTAAGAATTTTAAATGCTGGAAAACTGTTGCTTGAACATAGGCTGTTGGCTTTCATTGTTGCATGGATGCTTACTCCAAGGGGGAGTAATCATGCTATACTCAATGAGGGTGACCTTGCTCTCATGTACTGCATTTCAAATAATATTCGGGTCAACTGGGTTTATGTAATCAAGGATCACATGTTGAAAGCAAAAAGGTTATCCGATTACAAACTGTCGTATACCATGTTGATTAACAATTTCTTTAGATATTTTGAAGTTGATCTTACAGGAGAAAGTGTGGAGACTCCTAAAGCTTCAAATGAAATTGATGACTCCACTCTAAGGAAAATGGGGTATATCAAAATTGATGATGAATGGATATCAAAAATTGATGCTGGAATGTCTGAAGATGAGGATGAAGATGAAGAAGAAGCTGATCAAATTCCTTCTCCTCCAGTTGCTGAAGTTCCCGAGTTCACTGGTGGGGAGACTTCATATGAGAATATGGAGATAATACCCTACATAGAACAACCTGACCGTGGGACTCCACTTTCACAATTTGAAAGGACTATGCTTTCTCAAATGGCCACAATGTAAGAAAATCAAATGAAGCATATGCAAATGACCTATCAACACTTCCAGTAGACCAACACACAGTTCACAAACCTGGGAAATCATATCGCTGATATCTATACCAAACTGGAAGATATGCAGCTCAATCAAGGAAATTGGGATGATTGAGTTTTGACAACAAGGGTTCCTTTCTATCATAATCTTTTTTCTTTCTTTATGTCTTGTTTCTTTTACTGCCACCTTTATTTTGGACTGTAATATTTACTGGTCTTAAACCAGAAACAATCCTTTAACTTTTCTTAAAATGATGCAGGTTTTTATTTGAATTAAGAGAGCTTAGATAGAATAAAAAACGCATCTATGATCATTTTAGCTGATATAAAATTGATTTAATTGATTAAATCAATTAAAAGAAACATTTACATAGGAAATTCGTACAATTATAATCGATTAATTCGCATATTAATCGATTAAAAGCTGTAAATTGTGAATTTGTATCAACTAAAATTAGTTTATATCAGTTAAATCACCTAGATAAGATGTTATTCTGATTTTTCTCTATCTTTTGGTTAAATCTTAATCAATCTAGTAGACACTATTTTAAAACATCTTCCTAATAATTGGTTTTACAAAATTCGAAATGAATTAGAAATCCTAGATACTTTAAACTTCATTTAATTTCCAAATCTGGTTGTTTTAATTGATAAAAAAAAGCTTTAATCGATTAAAAGCACTTATACAAAATTTTTCATACTATTTTAATCGATTAAATGTCGATTTAATCGATTAAATGCACTTAAGTTTTTAGATTTCAATTTTCATTACTGTTTTAATCGATTAAAACATTATTTGTATCAATTAAAATCAGTAACAAGAACAATTTAATCGATTATGCCCTGTTTTTAATCAATTATTACGCTGGAAAGAGAATTAAAGGCTTTAGTTAATGGTTGTTCTTGTAACATGCTACTAAAGCATGGTTCCCTTATCTTTACACCTGTTTATTGTATTCATTACAAACGTGTTAATGAAGATAAGCTTGAATCAACTTTAATTGATTCTTAAAAGAGTAATACATCTCAATAGTGTCATAATTTTGTTTAAATACTATTTTTTTGGTATATATCTTGCATAATGTTTGTTTTGCTTCTCTATTCCCTATTTTTGATGAAGTCAAAAGGGGGAGAAATAATTGGTTTTAGATAATGATTGTTTTTATATGTTTTTATACTCATGATTTGAGGGGGAGTAGTAACCTAAGGGGAGAAGTGATTAATTTTTGAATACTCACTAATCTATATATCCAAGTGACTTCTTTTGCAGAGATATTATTCAAAGAGATATTTGTCTTCATCAAATATGGGGAGACTAAAAGTGATGAAGATCTTATTGAATCATTTGATTAAACAAAGATCTTGTTGATTTGATGAAGTCAAAATGAAGTCAAAGACTATTCTGGTGTAGTCAAAGGTTACTTGGATAAAAGGGTAGAGTGGTTAGTGAGTCTGCATCTATACTTATTCTTATCTCTCTGCTGCATGAGGTTTCTTCAATTAAAAGATTTTGCAAATGCCTCTAAAACGTGTTTAAACTATTAAAAACAAAGTAATTTGTTAAATGGCTTTTAAGTAAACTATTTTAACTGATATTATATGAGCTTTATCAGTTAAAATGTTCTTAACACTTTCATAACAGGTTTTTAACTGATAGGTTTTCGAAATAATCTATTAAAACCTTTTAAAACATACACTGGAACTGTTTTAATTGATATATCTTCGAATTAATCGATTGTTTTCATTAAAAGAGTTTTTGAAAACCTTTTGCCAGTATTTTAACTGATGTAGAATCGAAATAATCGAGTAAAATGACTTAAGATGTTTTGAAAAGTGTTCTGGCAGAATTTTAATCGATACAAACTTGAAATAATCGATTAAAATAACTTGAAGTGTTTTGAAAGATGTTCTATCAATATTTTAATCGATGCAAATGCGAATTAATCGATTAAAACAACTAAGAGATTTTTTCAGAGTGTTTTAATCGATTAAAACAAGTCTGTTATCAGTTAAAATGACTTAGAAAGTTTTATGAAACTTTTTGGCAGAATTCTAATCGATTAAAATATGAAATAATCAATTAAAATAACTAAGAGGATTTTTCCAAAGTGTTTTAATCGATTAAAACAGATTGTTATTAGTTTAAATCACTTAGAAAGTTTTATGAAATTATTTTGCAGTATTTTAATCGATTAAAAGGTGAAATAATCGATTAAAACAATTTAAAGGATATTTTACAAAGTGTTTTAATCGATATAAACATTCTCATGATCGCTTAAAACAAATCGAAAAATGATCAAGAACATTTTAATAGATTAAAATAAGTTTTAACAGATTAATTCAAGACTTCTAATAGATTAAAAGATTGTTTTAACATATTAATTAAACCAAGTAGTTTGAAAAATCTTCTATATAAACAGGATTGCTTGAGTCTTTTAAAACACATCTTTGAGCAATCAATCAAGCAATCATAAGTGCTACTTTCAAGAAAGAATCGCGCAAGTTTTGTGAAGTTTTTCGTAGCTCTTTCTTGAAGCAATTTTTGCATTCTTTTTATGAAGAAACTCATCCTATAGAGCTACATAAACCGGGTTTGAGTGTTCTAGTTTCTTCTCTTTGTTTCTTTACTTTTCTTTGCGTTATTGTGGGTGTATGGAAGTGTGGGCACTAGTTTCTGTGGCTAGAATTTAGCTGCAGGGTTGTTAAAGAACTGGAAGTTGGTTCTTGGTGAAGGTTTAGGTGCAAGGACTGGAATTTTGGTTCTTGTGGTAGATTGGGTGTGTGATTGGAATTGTAATCTGTAAAACATTCAATCTAGTGGAACTCAGCTGGAATTTGGCTAGGAACTGGACGTAGCCCTGGGATTGGGTGAACCAGTATAAATCTTGGTTGTATCTTTCTAAACCTTTCTCTCTTTAATTTGTTTGTTGCCTTTATTTTGATTTATTGTTTTGTTTGATTCAAGAATTGGTCAGGAATCTTAATCTTTGGAATAGATAATCTGTAATTTGCGAAAATCTTTCAAAGATCAATTCACCCCCCCTCTTGATCTCAGCCTACTTTTCTAACAGTCTTGCCATTCGGGACGGCGGTCTCGACTTTGACAAATGGCAAGACCATCGTCTCATTTGGCTAGACGGTGGCGAGAGGGTCGTCTCGCCAAACGAGACGGCGGTCTCGACTTGCCCTGCAGCGAGACGGCGGTCCCGAAAAGTGAGACGGCGGTCTCGACCCCATGAGGTGGAAATCCTTATTTTTTGTACAGAAAAGCCTTCCTACTCTAATATAGGGCCTAATAGTCTCTCCTAGTGGCTTTTTAGGCTTTGTCCATCTTCGAATAGGAGGTCTTCTGCTCTTTATTTTGAGGCCGGACAAGATTTAGGGTCTACATGGAGTTGTGAGCATCGCATCAAATTTTTTTTTTTTTTATGTTGTGGTTCTGGAAGAGAAAGTGATAATAGGTGATGGTTTTGTTTTGGAAAAATTACTTTGCTTGGGACAAGCAAGATTCTAGGTTGGGGGGGAGTTGTTAAGTGGTAAAAAGTTGATATAATTATGCCTTGAATTGTTATGAAACAACTTAACTTATGTTAATTCTAATCTATTTTTCTCCCAATATAGGATGAATTTGAGAATACCTTGATACAAGAGTATGGAGCATAATTGGAGTAAAACTGGAAGAAGGAAGAAGATTTTCAACAAGGAAGTCGCTCGAGCGAGATTGACTCTCACTTGAGCGAATATCAGTATTCTTCTCTGGAAGTCAGTCGCTCAAGCACAAGAAAATTCACTTGAGCGCATGTTAGTTATTCTTCTCTGGAGTTCACTCGCTCAAGCAAGCGTTTTGTCGCTTGAGTGAAAATAGGAAACTTTCGCTTGAGTGAAAGTTGTCGCTTGAGAAAAAGACGCAAGACCCAATTTTTCCTATAAAAAGATAAGATGTGTTTTGAGAAAAGAAAGCGGTTTTGGAGAGAAGAGGCACGACTACTGCTAGGGTTTTGTCCAATCTTCATCAATTCTTCACCTCTTCTACATTTGGAGCATTGTAATGGCCAACATGAGTGGCTAACTTCATTCTCTTGGGATTTGGTGCACTTCCTTTGAAATCTTTTGTATCATGGTGATATTTTGAGATATTAATCTATGTTTTGATGTTGTTATTCTTATTCTTTGTGCTTTGGAATGATTTATTCTTGATGTTTGGGATATATGACTGGAAAATACATCTTGAACCCTAGATCACGGTAAGAATATTTGTTACGTTAATTGCCAAGAATGGAATGAATGTATCAATTGCTTAACACCCTAAACCTAATGCTGGAAAATCTCTTAATTGTGTGAGGAATCAACATTTATTAGGTTTTCTTATGAATTTCATGTGTGAGGAATCAACATGGATGATCTGAGTAGGTGGCATCAACATTGTTAGGTTAATTGACGTTCTTAATTGACATAGCCATTACAAAAGAGGGATAGGAAGGAGGCCAATCCTAAGTGTCTTTAATTGATCTTTTCTCAACAATTTACAGTTCTTTGTCATTTAATTTCAATTCAACTCTTTATGAAAAACCCAATTTGTTTTAATCCACTTAGTAAGCATATAATTGGGAATTTTTATTGAAACCGTTCCTCGTGGGATCGTCTTTTATTTAATCGAAATACTATACTACGATTGATAATTTTGGTACGTTTGCTAATAATTCAACACCATCTCATTTCTTTAGCAATATTGGCGGATACATATAATTGTTGTAACCTTGGGGCTAAAGGAAAATAACACATAATTTTTTGGGGTAACTTTTGATCTAGATCCTTATATCGAGGAAATTTACATGTTGGACAAGATGTTGATTTCAAATAATCACCTCGATAAAGAATGCAATCATTAATGCAAGCATCAATTTTTATATAATCATGTCCAAGTTCACGAATAAATTTTCGAGCATCAGAATAAGACCTAGGAACTTTATTCTCTTGTGGAAAAGCTTTTACTAATAAACAAAGTAAGGCATCAATTGCTTTTGCACTTAAACCAAATAGACATTTGATATTTAATAATTGAACAATAAATGATAACTTTGAGAAATTTTCACAACTAGGATATAGTTCCTTTTCAACATCCTCTAATAATTTATAGAACTTTGACGCTTTTTCATTCATCTTCTTACTCTTTGGACTTGTATCACTTGCTTCTTTGTTTTCTATGTTACCTTCAACATTAAAAGCACTTCTAAGATCATGTAACATATATTATGAATCTCCTCATTATAATTTTGTTTATCACCATCTCTATGATATTCGTTCACTACTTCTCCATGAAGATCCCATGTAACATAATCTCTTCTTATCCCAATTGTGATTAAGTGCTCGTATATGATTCTTTTAGACCGAAATAGGTTATTGTTACATCTTTTGCACGGACAACGGAGTAACTGATCTTCATCAAACCCGGTAAATACAAATTCAATGAAATCAAAAACTCCTTTTTCATACAAAGGTTGTGTCCTATCAAGCATATGCATCCAACTTTTATCTAACCCCATAACTAAAAAAAAAATTATTGTATTATTAATTTTTGAAAACATAAAAATATATTGAAGAATCAATGAAAAACTTAGAATCAAAACATGTAAAATTATAAAATAAATAACTAAAAATACTAAATTATGTTACCTACTATAACAAACTTGTAACTCTTATCTTCTCTCTTCGATTTCACACCTTCTTCACATTTGATTATGTTATTGTTTGAACCCTAAATTTTATATTTAAAAATAAAGCTAGTTTTATAAATAATATTGTTTTAGTTTTTAAAATCATTAGTTGATATTTATGTTTAAAATCATGTTTAAATTTTTAAAATATTTAAAGAATTATATAAAATAGATAATATTCTTATTTTAATCCATAAATTTTATATTTAAAACCACAGTTAATTTTATAAATAATTTTATTTTAATTTTAAAATCATTAGTTGATATTTACTTTTAAAATAATGTTTAAATTTTTAAAATATTTAAAGAATTATATAAAACAGATAATATTCTTACTTTAATCCATAAATTTTATATTTAAAAACAAAGTTAGTTTTATAAATAATTTTGTTTTATTTTTAAAATCATTACTTAATATTCACATTTGAAATCATGTTTAATTTTTTTAAATATTTATAGCATTATATAAAATAGATAATATTCATATTTTAATCTTAGATTTTATGTTATAAAGATAAAGTTAGTCCGTGTTATACCTATTTTTTTAAAACATTTTTTTTAATTTGAAAATTGTTTTATTCATGAAATTTTTTAGTTATCTTTTCTTATTATTTAATTAATTTAAATCACATCAAAATCTTAATTAATAAATTACAAAAATATTTTTTTATATTAAATAAAAAGTAATTTAAATAATGAAATAAGAATGTTAAGAAAATCTTAATTAAAAAATATCATTATTTACTAAGAATTATATTACGATATTTTGTTTAAAATTCTCTTGCAATTTCTTTAAAATATAATATTTTATTTATTTATATTAAATATTATGATAATGGAATTATAGTAGGGTTGTGGTTTCTAACGTAACGTTTATCTTCTCTCCCACTAGTTGATAACTGTTCACATGATGAAATTGGAGCGCTCACATTTTCAACTCCAGGAATTAATTCTTCTCTGCACAATTTTACAGTTACATGAGAGAATTTTTGGCACTCACAAATTGCCTCCAAAATGTAGAGTAAATCTCCACTGTAAACCTCCGCACTCAAGTCTCAGTTTAAATCTCCACTGACAATGAGAATCTCACAATCTGAGTAACGTAAACTCACATCACAATTTTACATCACAGTATGTTCCAAAACCCTTCTCACAGCCCCTAACATTTCACAACAATTAGTTTGCAACCCTTCTCACAGGCCCAACCCCTAACTTTTGACAGGAACTGGTTTCACAACCCTTCTCACAGCCCCATCCCCTGGTAACGTTTCATAACAACGGGTAACATTTGTTTTTTATCTTAGGTTATCATTGTTTATTTAACATTAGTATTACTCTGTATTTTTAATAATTTTGTTTATGTAGAGTGAACCATGTCCAAATATGAAGAACAGAGATTACAAAATATCAAAGAAAATAAAGCAAAGTTAGAGGCTTTGGGGTTGACACATAATGTTTATCCTTTCAAAGTCAGATGAACTCAAAATATACAAAAAAGAAGGATAAAGAAAAGCTTGAAGAGGATGATGTAGAATATAAACCAAAAATTATGAAAAAGGTCCAAGCTTCAGAAGAAGATAAAAGGGATGATGAAGCAAACGTAAGTACCATTTCTCTTTTTCTTATGTATTTGATTAGTATTTTTGTAATATCTTATTATTATTTTAATCATTAACTCTTTTGTTTTATAGGTAATAAGGCCAATCAAATTAAATTCTAAAAGGGTGGCCTTAGAGTTCAATCATCCTAATCTTGAAGAAGCTACAGGTACTTGTATAACATCTTTTCTAAAATTTTAGAAATTATTTATTAAAGTTGTTACTAATTTTTTTTAATAATTTATTTTAGACAAACAGGTTTTAAGGAGACATGGACATACCATAAATTCAAAACTTCAAAAGAAAAGGACAAAACTAACAATAATGAACAAAAGTTTGATATCCATTTTCGTCCTCCATATTATAAGTTGTGTGGAAAACATGCTAAATATTTTAAAGCTGAAGCAATGGTATGTATTCGTCGAAAAGCTCCTTTACAAGTTAAAACTTGGAAAGAAATATCCGAAGATGATTTAGCTATAATGTGGAATCATATGAAGGTTAGTATAACTCTATTAATTTAATAAATTTGAATTTTATTTATGTATCCTAAATAATTAATGTGTTTTAATATTGTTTTATTGGTTACTTTTTATGAATGTATAAGGATGCATTATATTTGTTGGAAAAGGATAAAGATCATGCAATGAAACAATTGCAAAAGCAATATAGAAATAAACATTGTCTATTGCATATAATATATGTTGAAAACAAATGTAGGCCAGAAGATGTGCTTCTAAGTGATTGGAATTGGTTAATAAAGAATAAATGGAATGATTCCAAATTTCAGGTAAAATTTCTTATATTCTATATTTTGAATTTGATTTTATATGTAATTTTATGTCATGGTATAAAATGTTTTATGTATTTATACAGGAGAGGAGCTTTAAAAATAAAGATAGTAGAAACAAACAAGAAATCAAATCAATTACTCGGCACAAAATCAATTGTCCAAAAAGCATTTGAAATGGTAATGTTGTTTTTACATTTATAAGAACAAATTTTATATGATATTTTATTATTTTTTATTTATTTAACCTTGTCTTTATTTAGAAAGAAAAATTAAAGAACGACGAATGCCCAAATGTCGTAGAAGTATGGAAGGTTACACGCATGAGATCCGATGGAACATGGTGTATTCCAAATGGAGAAGAAATCATGGTAATTAAAAATAATTTAACTTACACTATTAGTATATTATGACATATTTATAATGTCAATTATTTTTTCTTAATATTTTATAGGACAATTTGAAGAATGTGGGTGAAGTATACAAAGAGGAAATTTCATAAGCACCTATTCCATTAGTTAAACACTTTCAATTTGTATTAGGAACAAAACCAAATCACTCACAAGGTATAGGAACCTCATTAATGACCAAAAAAGTTATGGAGAAACAATTTGTTCAAAGTCAATTGGAAGATGAATAAAAAAGAGCAAATGATTTAGAGATACAAGTGCAAAAATTGACTAATACTAATATTCAAACTCAACGTGAATTACAATCTCAACTTGAAGTTCAACACGTTACTATGAAACCAAATATTGAAAAAGAGATGAAACGTCAAATGTCTATTTTATTAGGTGGTTTATCATTCACAGGAATATCTAATGATTCAATTGTTCCTTCAAATGAAGTAAGTTGTTTGACTATTTTAATTTTTTCACTAAAATATCTCCAAATATTTTTAGTTTACATATTTATATATCTAAAATATTGTTAATTATTTTTTATTAATACTAATTATTTTTTATTTCATTTCGCAGGATCAAATTCATTGAAGATAGTTCAAGTTGTTATTATTTTTTATTATTTTAGAAATAGTTATTTAATTGCAATAGTTTGGACTAAAAATATATAGAGTTGTTTATCCTCTTTGAATTTAGAATCTTGTTAAATATTTATTGTGTTTTAATTTTTATCATTTATAATGTAATGGATAATTTATGTTTACATATTTGTTTATTTTAATATTTCAAAATAATTTATCTATTCATTATAACTACGTAAACTTAGAAGACTTGTATATCATTTATATTTAATAATTTAATGATTAAATAATAATTTTAAAAATTAATAATAACTTTAAAAATTAATTATAACAGCAAAGATTAATATTAAAATTATTCTTATTATTGTTAGTATAAAAAATATAAAAATAATAATTAATTTATTGTTATCTTTATTCATATATATATATATATATATATATATATATATATCTGAAATTAAAATAATAATTATTATTATTTTAGAAAATTATAATAATGATAAATAATTACTATTATTTATATATTTGGGACATTAAATTAATAATAATTATTTCTATAAATTATAAATAATAATTAATTTATTATTTTATTTTTAAAATATTTGTGATATTGAAATAATTATTTTTTTTATAAATTTTTAATTGTGATAACTTTATTTATCACTATTGTGTATTATATTTGTGACAATTTATTATTATTACTATTATATATAATTATTAGTGTTATATATTTTTGTTACTATAAAGCTTAATTTTAGTGATATTTAAAAATATTGTTACAATTACATTAGTGACATGAGTATAAGTGACAATCAAATTATAGTTACAAGATATTAATAGGGATGAATTCATAACTTTTAGTGATAAATATTTATATCACTATAATTAATTTTTTTTTTGTAGTGAGCCCAGAATAAAATTATAACTCAACAGATTGAAGCATTGACCCAACAAATGGCGAAATCACCTCAACAATTGCATGCAATACAATCCACTCCTAACCAACAAATGAGTTGTGATTTTTGTGGAGGTGATCATCCAAATGGATACTGATCTTACCAGAGCAAACCACAAGAAGAAGCTCATTATATGGGTGCTCAAAGTGGTAGTGGTCAAGGATGACAAAGTAATTTCTCTAATTCCAATAACTATCCGAAAAATTCTGCACAAGGATGGAGAGGGAATCGGAATCAGAGTCCGAATCAGAATTTGATTCAGAATTTTGAGTGGAAACAAGGTACTGGCTCATCTAATAGACAACCTCCATATCAACAACAATCATTTCCGCAATCCTCATTTCAACAACAACAACAACAATATCCTCCAGTACATGAGAGAACAACCAAATTGGAAGACACTTTGGAAAAATTCATGCAAGCTTCCTTGTGTAATAAGAGAAATGCATAGGCTTCAATCAGAAATTTAGAAGGAGGACAGCTTTCAGTCAATACCCAAACCAACCCCAGGGAGCACTGCAAGTCAATTATTACTAGAAGTGGGAAGGTTATAGGAAGAGGGATTGGTGATAATTTGGTTATAGAGGAAGAAGACTTAAAAAAGAAAGAAGATAAAGAGGAGAAAAATGAGTGTGAAAAAGAGGAAGAACAAAATAAGAATGAAAATTTAGAGAGAGAAAAAAGTATTGAAAGAGAAAAAGATAGCAATAGTGAGAAAAAGAGGGAGAAAGGTGATAATAAATACCACCGCTAAAGAATCTACCATACTCTCCTAATCCTTCCAAGAAAGATAAAGAAAGATAGTTTGCTAGATTTATGGATATTTTCAAGCGATTGCAAATTAATATTCCATTTGTGGAGGCTATGGAGCAGATGCCAACCAATGCAAAATTCATGAAAGAGCTCTTAACCAAGAAAAGGAGATTTACTGATGAAACAATGGAGTTAGAAGCAGGGTGCAATGCCATATTCTAAAAGTCACTACCTCCAAAGTCCAAGGACCCTAGAAGTTTCACTATACCAATCACAATTGGGACATTACCAGTAGGTAAGGCGTGCTTGATTTGGGTGCTAGCATAAATCTAATGCTCTTGTCCATGCTTAAAAGAATAGGGTACTTGGAAGTAAAGCCTACAAGAATGACTTTTTAGCTCGCTTATAGATCTCTGAAATCATTCCAGGAAGCAAATTACCAAATCAAGCCCACTGGAAAAAGCCTTGATAGGTGTTGGTGATGAATTTGATGAAAAAGATGAAGAAGAAGTTGAGGAATTTCTGAAGCATCTTGATTCAGCACAAGAGGATGTATCAAGAGAAATAAAGCCTGAGAAATTGAAGCCTGAAAATGAAATAGAAAGTCAGAAGTTGGAGTTAAAGGTATTACCTAATCATTTAAAATATGTTTTTCTTGCAAATGGAGGTAACAAGCCAGTGGTGATTAGCAATGCTTTGACGGACTCTGAAGAAGAATAATTAATCTCAGTTCTTAGAGACAATGAGAAGGCCATAGGGTGGACTTTAGCTTATCTCAAAGGAATCAGTCCATCCTATTGTATGCACAAGATTTACATGGAGAATGATTACAAGCATGTTGCACAATCCCAAAGACGTCTCAATCCTACCATGAAAAAGGTGGTAAAGAAAGAAGTCCTGAAATTACTTGATGCAGGTATGATCTATCCAATATCCGATAGTGCTTGGGTTAGTCCAGTTCAGGTAGTCCCAAAAAAAGGAGGTATGACTGTAATTTATAATGATAAAAATGAATTGATTCCTACTAGGACTGTCACAGGTTGGAGAATGTGTATAGATTATAGGAAATTGAATGTAGTAACTAGAAAAAATCATTTTCCTTTACCTTTCATGGATCAAATGTTAGAAAGGTTAGTAGGACAATCATTCTATTGTTTTCTGGATGGTTACTCAGGATACAATCAAATAGTTGTTGACCCTCAAGATCATGAGAAGACTGCCTTTACATGCTCGTTTGGTATCTTTGCCTACAGAAGAATGCCTTTTGGGTTATGTAATGCCCCTGCTACATTTCAGAGGCATGTTGGCTATCTTTGCTGAATTGGTTGAAAAATGCATAGAGGTATTCATGGAAGATTTTTCTGTATTCGGATCCTCAATTGATTATTGTTTGCATAATCTTGACACCATACTGAAGCGGTGTGTTGAGACAAACATGGTACTGAATTGGGAAAAATGTCATTTTATGGTTACTGAACGTATTGTATTAGGTCACAAAATCTCAGCACAAGGAATTCAAGTTATCTAGCTAAGATTGATGTTATTGCCAAGCTTCCTCCACCAATGAATGTTAAAGGCATAAGAAGCTTCTTATGGCATGCATGTTTTTACAGAAGATTGATCAAAGACTTCTTAAAGATTGCCAAACCACTTAGCAACTTGCTCAATAAGGATATCTCTTTCAATTTTAATGTTGAATGCTTGCACGCTTTTGTATTGTTAAAACAAAAATTGATTTCAGCTCCTGTAAAATTTGCTCCTAATTGGAAATTAGATTTTGAATTAATGTGTGATGCAAGTGATTATACCATAGGAGCAGTCTTAGGCCAAAGAAAGTCTAAAGTTTTTCATGTTATACATTATGCTAGCAAAGTCCTTAATCAAGCTCAAATTAATTATGCAACAACTGAAAAGGAATTGTTAACTATAGTATATGCATTGGAGAAATTTAGAGCATATTTGATTGGTTCATTTGTTACTGCTAATACTGACCATGCAACAATCAAATATTTGTTCACCAAATCTGATTCTAAACCCAGATTAATCAGATGGATTTTATTGTTGCAGGAATTCAATTTGGTAATCAAGGACAAAAAGGTTGTAAAAATTTTGTAGCTGATCATCTGTTTAGATTAGTGAATACTAAAGTGACTAACAAAAAATTAGAAGTACAGGAAGAGGTCTCCGATGAAAAATTGATGATTGTACAAGAGAGGCCATGGTATGCTGACATGACTAATTTCAAAGCTGCAGGGGTTATCCTAGAAGATCTCACTTGCCACCAAAGGAAGAAGTTCTTTAAAGATGTGCATTACTTTATATGGGATGATCCCTATCTTTTCAAAATAGGGAGTGATAACTTGTTCAGAAGATGTGTGACAAGTGAAGAAGCCAAAGGTATTCTCTAGCATTGTCATAGTTCTCCTTAAGGTGGGCATTTTAATTGAGTGAGAATTGTTGCAAAAGTTCTCCAATATGGTTTTTCTGACCTACTCTATTTAAGGATGCACACAATTTTGCACAACAATGTAACAATTGTCAGAGAACAGGGGGAATCTCAAGAAGACATGACATGCCCCTGAATATCATGCTAGAAGTTGAGATATTTGACTGCTGGGGAATTGATTTTGCAGATCCTTTCCCATCTTCATTTTCTAATGAGTACATCTTAGTAGCAGTTGATTATGTGTCTAATTGGGTGGAAGCAGTGGCTGCCACAAAAGTCGATGCCAAAACTGTGATAAAGTTTTTATAGAAGAATATATTTTGTAGATTTGGTAGGCCTAGAGTTTTGATTAGTGATGGAGGATCACATTTCTGTAATAATCAACTTCAAAAATGTCTGGAGCATTATGGGGTTAGGCATAAGGTTGCATCACCTTATCATCGACAAACTAATGGGCAAGCAAAAGTAACAAATAGAGAAATCAAAAGAATCTTAGAGAAAATTATTTCTTCTTCAAGAAAAGATTGGTCAATGAACTGGATGATGCACTTTGGGCTTATAGAAATGCATACAAATCTCACATTGGGCTTTCTCCTTTTCAACTTATCTATGGCAAGTCATGTCATCTCCCAGTATGCTTTGTGCCTTAATGAAGAACCCAAATGCATTTGGAGGCCCAAATGGCATCTCCCAAATGGCAAGTCATGTCATCTCCCAGTATGCTTTCTCCTTTGGAGGCCCAAATGCATTTCTCCCACAGAGAAAAGAAGAACCCAAATGCATGAATTCAAAGAGATGAGACTTAATGAATATGAATCCTCCAAGTTGAATAAGGAGAAAGTCAAGGCATATCATGATAAGAAAATTCTAAAAATAAATTTTTATCCAGGCTAGTCTGTGTTGCTGTTTAACTCAAGGTTAAGACTTTTCCCTTGGAAATTAAAGTCTAAATGGTCAGGGTCATTCTTGATAAGAAGTGTTCAGCCTTACGGTGTTGTAGAATTGGAAGATCCAACAATAGGGAAAACATGGACAATTAATGGAAAAAGAATCAAAGCTTATTTGGGAGGTGAAATTGAAAAACTCACCTTGATCACTTACCTGCATGAGCCATAAAGCAAATAGGCGTCGAGCTAATGAAGTTAAACATGCGCTCTTGGGAGGAAACCCAATGTTTTGAATTTGTTTTTCTTTTTGCATTGTAAGTTTTTTGTGCATTTTTCTTCCTTAGGTTATTTCTTTGCAAGATTTCTCCAGGTACATAGTGAACTTCTCCTCAAGACTTTGAAGCCTTACTTCAATGGCTTGGGGACAGTCCAACTTTTCCAGGAGGGGGTGAGAAAGTCTATAGTTGAGGTTGAGGCACAAGATGAGGAGAAGATGACAAGTGAAGAAAATGAGGGAGGAAACTGACTTTGTATTTTAATTCCTTTATTTTGAACGTTTTTAATTTAATGTTTTTAATTGCTTTGTTTTAAATTTGAATTTCCTTTTTGTCCCACATTTTGTTTTAGAATTATATATGAAACCATTGCTTATTGTCTAATTCAAATCTAGAATTGAATGAGGAGAAGTAAAATGTTTTTTATTGTTTCCAATAACAAGTGATTTTAGGACAATGGGTATGATAGTGAAAAGGAATTAATGAGGAGAATTAGGAATTAACTAAATTGGAGAAGCTAACGAAAACCCAAGAGAGGAGTGAACCAAAAATAGATAAATTGAGTGTCAACACTTTATGATGATAACTGGTATTGATTGATTCTTTGATGTGATTGCATGTTAGCGAGACTTAAAAATGATAAATGCATTTTTTCTTGTGTAGTGAAAGTAGATATAACCCAAAGTCAAATAGCCAACCCTGCATTAATTATAGGAAATCCATTTTAACCCTATTTGAGCCAAAAACAAGATTGTTTCTTGAAACAAAACCCCTGAGCCTAAACAATGTTTATCCACCTTCCTATATTTGAGAAATGAAATGATTATGAATGTTATTGTTTCTCCTACGGGTATTGATATTAAAAAAAAAAGGAAGAAGAGAGAAGGTTGAGTAAAGCAAAAGGGAAAAGAAAAGCATGAATATTATGGCTAAGCCAAAATGATAAATGCAAAGCATGAGGAAAGGAAAAGGAGATTAAAAGTGGTGTGAATGATAATTGGTGAGATTGTTAACTCACTATCATTATGTTGAAGCAAAAACATGAAGTTTGAGACCTGATTTGAGGAAATATTAAACAAGAATCATTCATATAATTTCAATTTCTCAAATACTTTTATATATCCTAGAAAAACCAATGAATTCTTTCTTAGTCCAGCCCCATTACAAGCCTCAAAAGACCTTTTGATTCAAGTCTTGCTTAACAAATGTTGATTGCTTGAAGATGATTATCAATGGTGGATTATCTAAATGAAGTGATTGAATGAGATAAATACTTACCTGTGAGAGTTAGAGATGATTATATATCATTGTACTTGAGAGATAATTCTTCTCTAAGGATAGTTGATGATTAATTTTCCTTGTTAGTTTCTGTAACTATCATGCACATATATCTTATTTTCACTTGAAGTTGTGAAAATCATATCTGGAAGGAAAATTATTTTTGTATTATGAGTTCTGGAAGAGAAAGTGATAATAGGAAATGAATTTCTTTTAGAAGAATTAGTACTTTTCTTGGGGACAAGCAAGATTCTAGGTTGGGGAGAGTTGTTAAGTGGTAAAAGTTGATGTAATTATGCTCTTAATTATAATATAACCACTTAAATTATAGTGATTCTAATCTATTTTTCTCCTAATGAAGGATGAATTTGCATAATACATGGATACAAGAGCAAATATCATAATTGTGAGGTAATTGAAGAAAAATTGAAAGAAAGAAGAATGCTTGAGCAAATGAATGATGCGAGGCTCGACCCAAATTTTCCTATAAAAAGATAAGGCACATTTTGAGATATAATTTTAGGTTTTTGGAGAAGTGGCGCGATTATTGTTCTATTTTTCAAGGATTCTTCAATTCTTCCTCATTTAGAGCATTGTAATGGCTACCATGAGTGGCTAACTTCATTCTCTTAGAATTGGGTGCACTTCCTTGGAACTCTTTTGTATCATGGGGATATTTTGAGATATTAATCTATGTTTTTGATGTTTTTATTCATATCTTTTGTGCCTTGGAATGATTTATTCTTGATGTTTGGGATATGATTGGAAAATATATCTTGAAACCCTAGATCAGGTAAGAATATTTGTTATGTTAATTACCAAGAATGGAATGAATCTATCAAGTGCTTAACACCCTAAACCTAATGCTGGAAAATCTTTTAATTGTGTGAGGAATCGATGTTTATCAGGTTTTCTTATGAATTTCACATGCGAGGAATCAAAGTGAATTATTTGAGTAGGTGGCACCAACATTGATAGGTTAATTGATGTTCTTAATTTGACCTAGCCATTATGCAAAAGAGGGAAAAGGAAGGAAGTCAATCCTAAGTTCTTTTATTTGATATTTTCTAAACGCACTTTACAGTTCTTTGTCATTTATTTTCAACCCAAATCTTTATGAAAAACCCAATTTTCTTTAATCCACTTAGTAAGCATATGATTTGGAATTTCCAATGAAACCTTTCCTTGTGGAATCGACTTTTATTTAATCAAAATACTATACTACGATTGATAATTTTGGTACGCTTGCCAAATATTCAACAAACAACCTTCGGGTTTTGAAGATTTTAAATATCCAGATCACATTTTTAAATTAAATAAGGCACTCTATGGATTGAAACAAGCTCCTAGATCGTGGCATGAAAGATTGAACACTTTTCTATTAACAAATGATTTTTCTAGAGGAAAAATTGATTTAACTCTATTTATTAAGAGAGTAGGTGAACATATTCTATTAGTCCAGGTATATGTTGATGATATCATTTTTGGATCTATTAATAACTCTCGGTGTGAAGGATTTGCAAGCATTATGCAAGGTGAATTTGAAATGTCCATGATGGGGGGAATTAACTTTCTTCATTGGACTTCAAATCAAGCAATTTAAAGATGACACTTTTGTGTCTTGAACAAAATACTACAAGGAAATCCTCAAGAAGTTTGGAATGGATACTGCAAAAGAAGCTAACACACCAATGGGAACGTCCTACTATCTAGATAAGGACGAATCAGGTTTGGAAATAAATTGATCTATGTATAGAGGTATGATAGGTTCTTTATTATACTTGACTGTAAGTAGACCTGATATCATTCAATTTGTCTGTGTGTGTTCTAGATTCCAGGCTTTTCCAAAAGAATCTCACTTAACTGCAGTAAAAAGGATCTTAAAATATCTTAAAGGAACCACAGGATTTGGGTTATGGTTTTTCTGATGCTGACTATGGGGGTTGTAAAATAGATCATAAAAGTACTAGTGGAACCTAAAATCTATTAGGATCTTCGTTAGTATCTTGGAACTCGAAGAAACAAGCGTGTGTTGCTTTATCCACGACCGAGGCCGAATATATAGCGCTGAAAATTGTTGTGCACAAATCCTTTGTACGAAGAAACAATTAGAAGATTATAATATCTTTCTTAATGGCATTCCTTTGAAGTTTGATAATATGAGTGCGATTAATCTTACCAAAAATCCTATTATGCACTCCCGAACTAAGCACATTGAGATTAGGCATCATTTCTTAGGAGATCATATTTGTAGGGAAAATTGTAAAATCGAATACATAGACACAAAACATCAATTAGCAGATATATTTACCAAAACTCTCCCCAAGGATAGATTCTATGAACTTAGGCGAGATTTAGGAATATTAGAAATACCCTAACTTAATCTTTAAAATTCATTCTAGAATAATCGATTATTCTGAGTCTGAAATATCCTAACTTTGCAAAACTTTCTGTAATAATCGATTATTCCAAGTGATAATTGATTATCCTTGCTTCTTTAAAAAATTATGCAAAACTTTCTGGAATAATCGATTATTCCAGGTGATAACCGATTATCCATGCATTTTTGGAAAATTTTTGGGCAACTAATGAAGAAATAATCAATTATCATAGTTGATAATCGATTATCTTACGTTGTTGGCCATTAAGATTCGAAAAATAGTCGTTGGCAACGACTCTTTTTGCATTGATTCTTGTGTTTTTAGTCGTTGGAAGTTTTCTCTACTTATAGAGGGACTCGTAAACTCCTCAAATCACTCTCCTTGCCTCTCTTCCAAGTTCTTGCCTCTCTCACATCATTCTTTCTCTTTTTACATAGCCATGTTTCTTGTTTCCTCAACAATGGCTAAATCATCCAGATGTAAGATTCCCATCAGAAGAAGATATGCTCCTACTTATCAACCACAACCCAGTTCCGTTGAAGGATGGATTTCCGATGATGACAAGAGACAGGAATTTCTCAATGTTTGGAAAGAAAGGAGTATCATTTCTCCTAAATTCATAAAAGGATTTCGGTTCATCAACCGTGGATTCTAATTCCTAACTCTTCTTGAACAACAAGGCATCTTACCCTTCGTTGAAATGGAAGGCACTTACTACCCTGATTTGGTACGAGTCTTCTACTCTCGATTCAAATTCAAGGACAATATAGCTACTTCTAGAGTAAAAGGCATAACCATCATCCTTGATGGTGATATCTGGGAGAATGTGACTAAGTTTCCTCTCTGGGATGATGCCATTAATGTGCTAATGGATATGGACAACTTCGACAAGATTATGGCTTACCGCTCTTTCCTTCGCAATCTTGCACTGCAAATTGGGAGATAACTTCTTGCAGGACCATTAAAGAAAGATGAAGGTCTTATACTTCATCTTATTGTTTAGATACTCTGTCCCTGTGCCACCAATCATGCTCAATGCTCTACTGCAGATCTTCACATCATTCATGTTATTATGAACAATGAGCCGATTGATTGGCCTAGTTTGATCCTATCCACTATGCTCAAAACTATTCGCCATCCCACCTTCAGGATTCCCTATGCTCTCCTTATCTCCCGAATCCTTGAATATAAAGGAGTAAATCTTGAAGGGGAACAAGTGTTTCACACGTTGAACTCCAACAAAATGCTTGATAGTACACTCTCTCAAATGCAACTAGTCAATATTGATGGACATTATTTTCATAAGGATGATGCTCCCTGTCCAGTTGTTGATGAAGATGCTGAGATGGATGTTGCTGATACTGAACCTCTCCTGTCAGAGGAAGCTCATCTGGTGCTCATAATGAAGCTCACTCCTCCCTTGAAGATCTTGTTTTAAACATGAACCAAAGGATGCAAGACTTCTTCACCATCTCTGAAAATAGGCATCATGAGATTGTAAATCTCATTTCTGGTGTGGACTCACGTGTGATGTCTCTTGAACACAAATTTGACTTAGATTTTGGCTATGATTCTCTTAGTGATGAATCTTAGGACTCTTGTTATCATAGGTCTAGCTATTTTCCATTCTATGTTACAAAATGTGTTGTTGACTTGAATAAATAAATATCCACAATTGAATTCTTAAGGGGGAGTCAATTATTTTCCAGCATTTATTGAGGGGGAGTTTCTGTTTATGTTTACTGCTTATTTTTTTGTTGTTTTTTGTTTATGATAAAAAAGGGGGAGAAAATATTTTAAAGCCTGGTATGTTTAACATCTTTTCTATGATAGTTGTGACTGAAAACAGGTTATTACAAAGAGGCTTTAAAGTAGATTTTGATCATCATCAAAAAGGGGGAGATTGTTGAAAATACAAACATATGATGACTAAGGATTTTGATGATGAGACAAGAAAAAGGACTTCAAGATTAGAAGACTCATATACATTTGTAATAGTTTGTAATAACTTTTTTTAGTCATCTTGAGTATGTAAAAATAGATTCCAAAATAGCCAACACTTAGTTTGTCCACAAAAGTTTCAAAACCGTTCTATGATAATCGATTATCACTAAGGATAATTAATTATCCAATTAAAATTTTGATTGTGAAAATGGCTCTGCAATAATTGATTATCACTCTGGATAATCAATTATCCTAGTAAACTCTTGGATTTCTGAAATCGATTCTGGAATAATCAATTATCACTCATGATAATCGATTATCCTGGACAACTTTGGTTTTCTGATAAAAGCTTCTGCGATAATCGATTATCCATGGCAGTTATGAATTTGAAATTTGAATTTTAACCTTTTTACAAAAACTCTATTTAAAGGATTGCTCACGCTCTGTGAAAATAACATTTTTTATACTCAGAAGTTAAGAGTTGTATTTGTTGAGAGAAATTTGAGTAGGGAACAAAAAGAGACTTTGAAAACCTAGTGTGGGAAAAATGTGATAAGAATCACTGAGTGGGTTTCTCAATGAATTGAGTGTGGTGTTGTCTCTAGGAAAGTTGTGTTCATCCTTTGTGGCTTCAAAGGAGGTGTTCATCTCTAGTGTGACTCAAAAGAGGTGTTTTCTAATCTTTTCTATTTGAAATTTGTTTATCAGTTTGAACCATTATTTTAGTGACTGAGTTAATCCTCTTTTAGAGTGATTAACAACTGGACGTAGGGTCTTTTGATCCGAACCAGTATAAAATACTTGTGTGATCTTCTTCCCTTATCTTTTTACTTTTTAAGTGCTTTGTTATATTAAAAGAAAGAATCAATACCTTTTAATTGGTAAAATCTTGCAAAAAATTTTAAAGAGCTAATTTTTATAAGAAGTAAATTCACCCCCCTCTTGGTTTTTTTCTTAACGTGAACATTCCGCTGCGCGATACCAACAAAAAGGAGAAAGGTAAGAAAGGGAGAGAAGGAAAAGAGAGAGGAGGAGAAAAAAAAGAGAGAGGATGTTTATTTTAACGTTAACATGGTCTTGTTTGTTTATTTTATCTCCAGTCTTGTACTGGTCCTATTTTAATTATCTCCAGTTATGTACTAGTCCTACCTTAGGTTTATTTATTTATCTCCACTCCTACACTGGTCTTATTTATTTATCTTCCGTTACGTACTGGTCCATATTTATTTATTCTTCTCCAGTATTACACATGTTTTATTTGAATTATCTCCAGTTAAGTACTGGTCCTGCCTTATGTTTATTTATTTTTCTCCTGTCTTGCACTGATTTTATTTTAATTATCTCCAGTTACGTACTGGTCCTGTTTGTTTATCTTATCTCCAGTCTTGTACTGGTCCTATTTTAATTATCTGTAGTTATGTTCTAGTCATGCTTTATGTTTATCTCCAATCCTGTACTGGTCTTATTTGTTAGACAAATGGCATTTAGAGGGGGGTGAATGCACAAATTAAAATAGATGTCAAATTAAAAATTTATTTTAAGATGTCCAATATTTATTAATTCAATTTTAATTATCAAATTGAACAAAGATAAAGCGGAAGTGATATAATCAGAGAGATAAAATATCAAAAGATAGAGAAAGATAGAGATAAAAATAAGGGGTTTAAGGAGAGTAATGCAGTGAAAAAGAGATAAGGGAAAGAGAAGAGCACACAGTGGTTTATACTGGTTCGGGTATAGCCAACCCTACATCCAGTTCCTAGTCAACTCTTAACAAAAGAGTGACCCCAATTCACTATCTTTTAAATTCAGTTCACAAATTACAATCAACTCAGAAAAAAGTAAACTAATTCAAAAGACAATCACCTCCTTAGAAACCCACTAAGGATGAACGATGAACACACCTTCTTAGAATCCCACTAAGGATGAACACCTCCCTGGAATCCCACTAGGGATGAACACCTTGAAAGTGATGAAGATCTTATTGAATCATATAAACAAAGATCTTGTTGATTTGATGAAGTCAAAATGAAGTCAAAGGCTATTCTGTTGCATTCAAAGGTTACTTGGTTAAAAGGGTAGAGTGATTAGTGAGTCTGCATCTATACATAGGTATTAATCATTCATATCTCTCTGCTGCATCAGGTTTCATCATATAAAAGATTTTGCAAAATGCCTCTAAACACGTTTAATTTGTTAAGAACCAAAGTAATCGGTTAAATGGTTTTTAAGTAATTATTTTAATTGATATTATATGAGCTTTATCAGTTAAAATGTTCTTAACACTTACATAATAGGTTTTTAATTGATAGGTTTTTGAATTAATCGATTGTTTTCATTAAAAGAGTTTTTGAAAACCTTCTGCCAGTATTTTAACTGATGTAGAATCGAAAAAATCGATTAAAATGACTTAAGATGTTTTGAAAAGTGTACTGGCAGTATTTTAATCAATACAAACTCGAAATAATCGATTCAAATAACTTGAAGTATTTTGAAATATGTTCTGTCGGTATTTTAATCAATGTAAATGTGAATTAATCGATTAAAACCACTTGAAAGTTTTTGAAAGAAGTTACGTCAGGATTTTAATCGATGTGTTATCGGTTAAAATGACTTAGAAAGTTTTATGAAACTATTTGGCAGAATTTTAATTGATTAAAATGCGAATTAATCGATTAAAACAACTAAGAGATTTTTTCCAAAGTGTTTTAATCGATTAAAACAAATTGTTATCGAGTTAAAATTACTTAAAAAGTTTTAAGTAAACATTTGGCGAGTATTTTAATCGATTAAAAGGTGAATTAATCGATTAAAACAAGCTGAAGGGATTTTTACAAAGTGTTTTACTCGATTGAAATGATGTCGCATCAGTTAAAACAAATCTGGAAAATGATCAAGAAAATTTTAATAGATTAAAAGAAGTTTTAACATATTAATTCAAGACTTTTAACAGATTAAAAGATTATTTTAACAGATTAATTAAACCAGAAGTTTGAAAAATCTTCTATATAAACAGGATTGCTTGAGTCTTTTAAAATATACCTTTGAGCAATCAATCAAGCAATCATAAGAGCTACTTTTAAGAAAGAATCATGCAAGTTTTGTGAAGTTTTTCGAAGTTCTTTCTTGAGGCAAATTTTGCATTATTTTGGTGAAGAAACTCATTCTGCAAAGCTGCATAAATCGGGTTTGAGTGTTCTAGTTTCTTCTCTTTGTTTCTTTACTGTATTGTGGGTGTATGGAAGTGTGGGCACTGATTTTTGTGGTTGGAATTTGGCTACAGGGTTGTTCAAGAACTGGAAGTTGGTTCTTGGTGAAGGTTTAGGTGCAAGGACTGGAATTTTGGTTCTTGTGGTAGATTGGGTGTGTGATTGGAATTGTAATCTGTAAAACATTCAATCTAGTGGAACTCAGCTGGAATTTGGCTGGGAACTGGACGTAGTCCTGGGATTGGGTGAACCAATATAAATCTTGGTTGTATCTTTCTAAACCTTTCTCTCTTTTATTCTGCTGCTGCCTTTATTTTGATTGATTGTTTTGTTTGATTCAAGAATTGGTCAGAACTCTTAATCTTTGGAATAGATAATCTGTAATTTGCGAAAATCTTTCAAATATCAATTCACTCCCCCTCTTGATCTCAGCCTACTTTTCTAACACACCTCCTCTGAACAAATCAAAGGATGAAAACACCTCCCTGAACAAATCAAAGGGATGAACAATTTCCACACAGGAAACCCAAAAAAATACAACAGAATGACAGTGACTACTTAAACACTAAACAAGGAATTTAACAATCAACCACTTAAGCCCACAAAGGATGAAGGTAATAAAATAAGAACAGTCACACCTGGGTAATGGAGACAACAAATTGTAGAAGCCTGTAGAATGCCAACCTCTAAGAACAAGTGTGATTAACAATGAAAGCACAGTAGGAAATGGAGAAGAGGGTTTTGGTAAAATATCTCTATGGCAATGGAGAAGAGGGTTTTCTCAAAATTATATATTCGAATTGTAATTGTGTGTTTTTTATTTTCCATCAAAACTTAATTAAATAGCAAAATAGCATTAGAAAATGGTTATTGGACATTAATATTTTCGTGGATAAAAACAAGGATATATTAAAAAACATTTATTCTTCAAAACAGATATATTTTTGAATTTCAAACTGCCATAATTGATTATCTCCTCAACATAATCGATTATGTCGGGGTAAAAATCAATTTCTCAATTCTGATGCATCGTAATAAATTATGACAGTGAAAAATGTCATGTTACAAAATTTTATCACACTTGTGCTTTGGAAGCTTATGCATAATATTACTTCATCAACTTGTACCTCCATATCCAGTATTCTAAGACTCTTTCTAGTCTTCAGGAATCATCTTGGGCTTGCTTGAATGTTGAATAGAATCTTTATCAAAATCATATCATATCTTGGGCTTGCTTAGGTCTTGAATGTTGTTGACTTGAATCATTATCAAAATCATCTCTTGGGAATGTAGGGACATGTTTCACATTGCCATCAATCTGCCCCTCATTGCTTTTAATCTCCCCCTTTTTTATGATGATCAATGAAACATCTGAAATGAATTAAAATGTTTGACTCTATATAGCCATTTCAAGATTAGTACAGTATAGTGTAGCATAAATTAGCACAATGTATTTAAACTTGTTAGAATTGCGCAGCGGAATGTTTGCGTTTATGGACAAAAACCAAGAGGGGGGAGGGTGAATTGGTTTATTAAACAAAAATTAGGGTTTTCAAATTTTCCCCAAATTTGACTGATTAAAATGTGTTATAAAGTAAATAGATAAGGGAAAGAAGATTACACAATTGATTTATGCTGGTTCGGATCAAAGGACCCTACGTCCAGTTGTTAATCACTCAAAAAGAGGATTAACGATGTCACTATAATCACAGTTTTACAAACAGATTACAAATTGAAAAGATAAGGAATAGAAAACACCTCTCTTGAGTCACACAAGAGATGAACACCTCCTTTGAATCCACAAAGGATGAAGAACAACTTTTCCTAGAGACGGCACAACACACAATCCACCAAGAAACCCACTTAGTGATTCTTATCGCTTTTAGCCCACACTAGGTTTTCAAAAACCCCTTTTTCTTCCCTACAAAAAGTTCTAGCAGTCACAGCTCTTAACTTTTCTATGAAAAAGGTTTGTTAATTTGCAGAGAGCCTTAGAGAACCTTAAGTAGAGAGAATAGGGTCTAGGAAATGGTGATTTTCGAAAACAGAAGATTTGGGAATAGGGTTTTCGTAAATTGGTTCAAATTTGAATTTCAAAACTCATAACAGACGTAAATAATCGATTATCTTGAGTGATAATCGATTATTCCAGAGCCATATTTGCAGAAGAACAAAACTGGACCAGGATAATCGATTATCTGGCCAAATAATCAATTATTTGCCTATGATAATCGATTATGTTAGAATCGCGCAGCGGAATGTTCGCGTGGTCGGACAAAAACCAAGAGGGGGGGGGGGTGAATTGGATTTTTAATAAAAATTAGGTTTTCAAAATTTTCCCCAAATTTTACCGATTAAAAACTGCGTAAATGTAAATAGAGAAGAGTAGAGAAGATTACACAGTAGGTTTATACTGGTTCGGATCAAAAGACCCTACGTCCGAGTTGCTAATCACTCAAAAGAGGATTAACGTTGTCACTAAGAACAAATTGTTACAAACAGATTACAAATGAACAGATAAAGATCGAGAAAACACCTCTCTTGAAATCCACAAGAGATGAAGAACAGACTTTCCCTAGAGACGGCATGACGACACAATCCACTAAGAACTCCACTTAGTGATTCTTATCGCTTCTAGCCTCACACCAGGTTCCAAAAGCCCCCTTTCCTTGCAACAAACAGTTCTCCGGCACTCACAGAGCACTTAACTTTTGTATGGAAAGAGTTGTTCTTCATTTTCTCGAGTGCCAAAGCAGAGTTTAAGTAGGGAAATTAGGGTTTAGGAATTGGGGATTTCGAAACTAGGGTTCTTGGTAATTGGGTTTTCGAAAATAGGGTTAATTTGAAATTTAAAATGAAAAACAAACTGAAATAATCGATTATTTGGAGTGATAATCGATTAAAACAGAGCCAAATACGTCGAACCCAAACCTCTTCGGATTAATCGATTATTTGGTGAAATAATCGATTATCTCAGTACGGATCAAGTACAAAACAATCGATTATTTTGCCGTTTTAATCGATTAAAACAGTGAGTTTGTATAGAAAGTGTTTTCTCACTGTTTTAATCGATTATTTACCTATATAATCGATTAAAGCCGAGCCTAAATGATAAATTTGAGCTTTTTGAAGCTTCTAAGTTACGGACTATGTACCGGCTATCTTAGACTCTAAAAATACGGACTCAATCTTAAATAAAACAGAGTTATTACAATACAATTATCACCAATCTTCAATCTTCAATATTCTAAGTCTTTAGTTATTGGATCATTATCAAAATCCATTCTTCATATTCATCAAGTGCAACACCAAGTCCTTGAATTGTCAACAATCTCCCCTTTTTGATGATGATCAAAATTTTCTTTTAAAGCCCTTTGTAATAACCTCGTTTTATCCGTCATACTAACAAACACATTAAACATACCAGATAAAATTTAAAATTGAATCATAGGCTTTAAATTTTTCTCCCCTATTTTGATTATAATAAAAAAGAACTCTGCAACATCAATCATAAGAGCTCCCCCTCAAAATATGCATAAGTTAGAGAAAGCTCCCCCTCAATCATAGCATGAAAGAAACATCAAATTTTATTTCATAATCATTCATTCATAACAATACAAAGATATAAACAAAATAAAATCTAAAATTCTTCACTATCCTCATCATTAAAGTGAGTATCAAATCTATTTTCTAATCTACCTACTCTATCATCTACATCGGATATACGGCGAATAATTTCATCATGCCGTGCACCGTAAAGATTGAAGAATGATTGCATTCTTTGATTCATGTCGGAAAGCATATCTTCCATGGATTGTCTTGTTTCTTGATGAGAAGAGGATGTTCCAACACTTTGGATTTGGTTAGAGGGAAGATCAGTGAGCTGGAGGCATATCTTCATCGAAGTCTTCATTTGCATCACCTTGATTTTGAACGTCATCTTTGTGAACATAGATTTCATTGACTCGCACCATTTGAAGTTGAGTCAATGTGCTATCCAAGACATGCGGTTTAAATTGTTTGTTCTAACTGCTTGCTCACCTTCAACATTCACTCCTTTATATTCAAGAATACGGGATACAAGAAGGGCATATGGAATTTTGAAGGTGTGATGACGTTTTGCTTTAAGCATGGTCATTGTGACAAGAACACCCCAATCTAAAGGTTCATTATTCATTATTGCATGAATAATTCGAAGATCAATGGATGAGCATTGGGCATGATTCGTAGCCCGGGGACATAAGATCCATACAAGTAAATGTAGAAGCATGCGTTCTTCCTTCTTTAAAGGTCCAAGCATGAAGGATACGTCCAATCTCCATTGAGGGATTCCGTAGAAAAGAGCGATAAGTTAGAAACCTGTCAAAGTCATCTAGCTCACCATAAACGTTAATAGCATCTTCTCTAATGGGGAAGTGAGCAACATTTTCCCAAATATCATCATCTAGAATTATGTTAACCCCTTTTACACAGGATGTAGCAATTTGATCCCTAAACTTGAATCTAGAATAGAATACCCTAACTAAGTCGGATAGTATGTACCTTGCATTTGGATAAACGGGAGAACTCCTTGAATTTCAAGAAGATTAGGAAAATTGAAACCCCTACGAATGAATTGCTCACCTATAAGAAATTTGGGAGAAATAATAGCTTTTTCTTTCCAAGTAGGTTAGAAACTCTTGTTGGCTATCTCGCATCGGAGATCCATCCTTCTACGAATTAGGACTGGAATGAGAGGAAGGTGCAGATCTTCTTCTTGTAGGAATCTTAGGGCGAGAGGATGAGGCCATTTGAGAGAGTAGATAAACTTGAAGAGATTTTGGAGACTAGTGAGGGAATAATGAAGCAAAGAGAGTATAGATTGCAAGAAAACTTGATTACAACAATTAGAAGTGAGTATAATTGAACTAGAGGTCTCTTTTTATAGAGAAAATACTTCCAACGGTCATATAGTAGAGATTCCATGGCAAAATATCCGTTGGCAACGGCTAGGAGGCAAAATCGAGTCGCATTTAATCGATTATATTTCAAGATAATCGATTATTTCAATATCTCGACAGCTTTAATCGATTATTTCAAGCAAATAATCGATTATCGAGGCATTTAATCGATTATATCACGAAATAATCGATTATTCCAGAGGAGAATACCCCGTTTTGGACGTTTTGAGAAAAAATAATCGATTATTACTTCCAAGAATCGATTATTCCGAGGCTATATCAAGTTTTTAAGGTTTTTACACATTATAACCTATGAATATCCTACAACACGAATTTTAACATAACAATCATCCAAAAACAATCAAATTAAGCAGAATTTAAGCTATTTCTAATATCCCTAAGTCTCTTCTAAGATCATAGAATCTATCCTTTGGTAGAGGCTTAGTAAATATATCTCGCTAATTGACGTTTAGTGTCTACATACTCTATCTTACAGTTTCCTTTGTCGATATTATCTCTTAAAAAGTGATGTCTAATCTCAATATGTTTAGTCCTAGAGTGCATTACTGGATTCTTAGTTAGATTGATTGCACTCGTATTATCACACATTAAGGGTATGTCATTTAAATATATACTATAATCCTCTAACTCGTTGTTTCATCCACAGTAATTTGAGCACAACAACTACCTGCCGCAATATATTCAGACTTCAGTGGTAGATAAAGCTACACATGCTTGTTTCTTAGAATGCCATGATATTAAGGATGAACCTAATAAATGACATGTCCCACTAGTGCTTTTCCTATCAATTTTACATCCACCATAATCAAGCATCGAATATCCTAATAAACTAATACAAGCATCAGACGAATACCACAAGCCAAACCCAAGTAGTTCCTTTTAAGTATTTTAAAATATGTTTTACCGCAATTAGGTGAGATTCTTTAGGACAAGCCTCGAAATCTAGCACACACACGTACATAATGCATAATATCGTGTCTCCTAGCGCTAAGTATAATAGTGATCCTATCATACCTCTATACATAGTTGATTAACTTCCAAACCCGATTCATCCTTGTCTAGATAGCATGAAGTTCCCATGGGTGTGTTAGCTTCCTTTGAGGTGTCCATACCAAACTTTTTGAGGATCTCTTTGCAGTATTTGGTTTGAGAGATGAAAATACCATCTTTAAGTTGCTTGATTTGTAGTCCAAGGAAGAATGTCAATTCTCCCATCATAGACATTTCAAACTCTCCTCGCATTATCTTAGCAAATTCTACACATAACAAACTATCAGCTTGATCCAATAATATCATCAACAAGTAGCACATCCTTGATCTCCAAAGTGTTTGCAACCGCAGCTTGCTTGATTGATTGCTAAAGGATGTGTGAAAACTTATATTCAATGTGTGTTTTAAAAAGTTCAAGCCAAACTATTTTTATAGAAGATTTTCAAAACTCACTGGTTTAATTAATCTGTTAAAAGATTCTTTTAATCTGTTAAAGTGCAGCTTTAATCTGTTAAAACGCTCTTTTAATCGATTAAAACGCAAGTGTAGAAAATTTTTTAAGTTGTTTTAATCGATTGAAACGAGATTTAATCGATTAAAAGAGTTCTGATCGGTCATAACTAAATTCTGATCGATCATAATCTGATTCTGATCGGCCATAATTGCATTCTGATCGATCATCCTGACTCTTTAAATGATTTTAATCGATTGAAACGTGTTTTAATCGATTGAAAAGAATTCTGATCGCTTATAATTTGATTCTGATCGATCATCCTGACCCTTTAAGTGATTTTAATCGATTGAAACGCGTGTTTTTAATCGATTTAAAAGATTCTGACCAGCTCATAATAAAAATCTGATCGATCACAATGAGTTCTAAATGATTTTAATCGATTAAAAACAAGTTGTATCGATTAAAATACCGTAAAAACACTTCTTTGAACATTCTAAGTGATTTTATTTGGTTCTTTCAAAACTGCATCAGCTTAAAAACATGTTTTAAGAAAGCTTTTGTAAAAAAAAACTTTGTTTTTAGTTGTTTAAAACAATTTTAGAGGCTTTTCGCAAAAATCTTTAAGTGAAGAACCTTCATGCAATAGAAAAGATAAAATGTTTTTACCTAATCATTCTGTTTAAAACATACTAAATGATCCATTTTCTTTGAATAAATACAAGATACAAATAGTTCATTTAACTATAGGAACCCAAATATATTTACCTTTAGGAACACCAAAATGTTTGATTTTACACTTATTTGAAGTGTGACCTTGTTTCATGCAATAAAAACATGCTTTTGATGTAGCTATGGAATAAGATGCATTATTTACATGACATGCTCTAGTTCCTTTTTCTACCCATACTCTTTTCTTTTTAGATATACTCTTTTTCAAAGGAACTCTTTGATTTACATTATTTTGAGCAATTACCATTTCATGCTTCTTAAGATCATTAATTTCTTTTTCGGCTTTGTCAAGCAAATGGTTAAGAATATCTATGTCATATTCATGCTCTTTACAATTTGCACAAGCTAAGTCCTTATTCTCATCTAAGCATACAATTTTCGTATTAGCTACCTCCTTTTCTTCTAAACATGCAATTTTCAATTTTAAGGACTCATTTTCCTTTTCGGATCTTCTTAGATTTTTCTTTACAACTTTATATTCTTTTTTCATATCCATAAATGCAGTAAATAACTCATTATAAGCATTTTGCAATTCATCATGGTCATTTTCTTCACTAGAGGATGAATCGGAATCACTAACCTCAAAATCCGAAGAAATGTTGTTATTTGCCATCAAGCAAATGTTTGCTTCAATTTCTGAGTCGCTTGATTCTGAATTTGAATCACTCGTCATCCCAAGCAATATATGCTTTCTTCTTGAATTGCTTTTTGCCCTTGTGTTCATCATTTTTCTTGTTTGGGCATTCGGTCTTCATATGCCCCGCTTCACCACAACCAAAGCATTTTATATTAACGTAAGAATTTTCTTTTACCTTTCCCTTACCTTTGAAAGGATGTCTTCCTTTTGCTTTCATCATCTTGGTGAACTTCTTTATAAAAAGACTCATCTCTTCTTCATCAATTTCGGAGTCTTCTTCTTCTTCTTTCTTATTTTTGCTTTTTGAAATCTCGGTCTTGAAAGCTAGGTTCTTCTTTTGATATTAACCCTCTTCCTCATTTAGTCTTCCAAGGTCAAGTTCATGCTCCCTAAGCTTTCCAAATAATGCCGCCATAGACATAGTGGCAAGATTTTGTGACTCCGAGATGGCCGTCACCTTAGGTTGCCATTTCCTATCCAAAGATTTCAAAATTTTAACATTTAATTCATCAACGTCAAATTCTTTACCTAATCCGGTGAGATGATTCACAATATGAGTGAAACGCTTTTGAACGTCGAAAATCGTTTCGCCGGGTTGCATCCGAACATCTCGTATTCTTGGATTAGGGAGTTTTTACGCGCTCTTTTGACGTCGTCGCTCCTTCGTGGGTCACCCTTAGCATTTCCCACATTTCCTGTGCACTTTTACAAACCGAAATTCTATAAAACTCATCAAGGGTTAGAGCAGTATGAAATAATGTTTCTAGCCCTAACATCAAATTGTGCTTTTCGACTTTCTTCTGCAGTCCATCTAGAAATAGGTTTAAGAACATCAACACCGTTCTCGTAATTTTAGGAACAAATGGACCGTTTAAAATTGCGTCCCAAACGCCTCTATCAACGTACTCTAAAAATATTTGCATACGTACCTTCCAAAAAGGATAATTTTGACCCGCAAAAAGTGGGGGTCTCGTTGATAGACGCACCTTCGGCAAAAGTTTGATTTTGTCCGGCCATTTTCGAAAATATTTGAATGACTATCAAAGCAAGCTCGATACCACTTGTTAGAATCGCGCAGCTGAATGTTCACGTGGTCTGACAAAAACCAAGAGGGGGGTGAATTGGATTTTTAATAAAAATTAGGTTTTCAAAATTTTCCCCAAATTTTACCGATTAAAAACTGCGTAAATGTAAATAGAGAAGAGTAGAGAAGATTACACAAGAGGTTTATACTCGGTTCGGATCAAAAGACCCTACGTCCAGTTGCTAATCACTCAAAAGAGGATTAACGCTCGTCACTAAGAACAAATTGTTACAAACAGATTACAAATGAACAGATAAAGATCGAGAAAACACCTCTCTTGAAATCCACAAGAGATGAAGAACAGCTTTCCCTAGAGACGGCACACACACACAATCCACTAAGAACTCCACTTAGTGATTCTTATCGCTTCTAGCCTCACACCAGGTTCCAAAAGCCCCCTTTCCTTGCAACAAACAGCTTCTCCGGCACTCACAACACTTAACTTTTGTATGGAAAGAGTTGTTCTTCATTTTCTCGAGTGCCAAAGCAGAGTTTAAGTAGGGAAATTAGGGTTTAGGAATTGGGGATTTCGAAACTAGGGTTCTTGGTAATTGGGTTTTCGAAAATAGGGTTAATTTGAAATTTAAAATGAAAAACAGATCGAAATAATCGATTATTTGGAGTGATAATCGATTAAAACAGAGCCAAATACGTCGTAACCCAAACCTCTCTGGATTAATCGATTATTTGGTGAAATAATCGATTATCTCGTACGGATCAAGTACAAAACAATCGATTATTTTGTCGTTTTAATCGATTAAAACAAGTGAGTTTGTATAGAAAGTGTTTTCTCACCGTTTTAATCGATTATTTACCTATATAATCGATTAAAGCCGAGCCTAAATGATAAATTTGAGCTTTTTGAAGCTTCTAAGTTACGGACTATGTACCGGCTATCTTAGACTCTAAAAATACAGACTCAATCTTAAATAAAACAGAGTTATTACAATACAATTATCACCAATCTTCAATCTTCAATATTCTAAGTCTTTAGTTCTTGGATCATTATCAAAATCCATTCTTCATATTCATCAAGTGCAACATCAAGTCCTTGAATTGTCAACAGATTATCCTAAGTGATAATCGATTATCACAGTGAGCTATTCCTGAAAATGATTTTCTTGCTGTAATAATCGATTATGCAAGGTGATAATCGATTATCACAGTGTAATTTTGATAAAAATGAGTTTTTAGAGGTTTTAAAGGATGGTCTATGTGCTGGCTATCTTGGACTACAATATTACAGACTCAAAAACATAAAAATAGAGTTATTACATATGATTACAAGTCTTCAAATCTCTAAGTCCTTTGTTCTTGAATCGTCATCAAAATCTACAAGCTTCATATTCTTGTATGTTTAACAATCTCCCACTACAACAGAAAGTGGCTTTCACGACGGCACTTTAGATAGCGGTTAACAAAAATCGCTTTTAAAAATACATATTAGATAGCGGTTAAGAATAAAACGCTCTCTAAAGTATGCTTTAATAGCTGTTCAGAAAGAACCGCTTTCTAAAATAATTTATAATAATGGTTGTGTGATAACCGCTATCTAATGTCATACCTTTGAAGAGTGGTTGACACATGGAACCGCTATCATAACTTTAGATAGCAGTTAATTCGTAGAACTGCTATAATAAGTGTAGTTTAGATAGCGGTTATTTGGCGAACCGCTATCTAAAGTCAAATTTTTAAAAATCCTAATCCCCTTTTTTTCGATCTCGCGCCTTCTATTTCTGCGCTTTTTGTCGTTCTCTACGCTCTCCTTCTCGCTCTCTGCATCTTCCATTAAACTACAGGTACGTTCTCTCCTTCTCGCTCACTTTGTGCTCTCCCACTTGCTCTAGGTTCTCTCCATTTCCTTCTGTGTCTTCAATCTCTCTCATTCTCTTGCTCTCACTACTCAGTTGGGTATTACAACTCCATTTAAGCATATTTGTGTCGCGTTCCAGTCTCCATTCGTCATTGTTGCTGTAGGACGCGCTTATTGGGAGGTCTACAATAAGTTAGTACATTATATATTTTTTAGGCTTTTATTTGATTTATTATAGTATAATTATTTGAATTAATGTGATATTGGATACAATTTGCACCCTGTTTTGATTCCGATACAATTAGTTAAATTTTAGGGTGAGTGTGAATTTGAAATTACAATTTAAAATTAGTATTTGGATTGATTAATATCTTAGTTTGGTCTTAATTGTTTATTTTTTCCTACATTGTGATCCTGAAATTGTGTTTTGAAATAAAATATAGGCTGGTTAGGATATATACATGGTTTAGTGTGACCCTGAAATATTTTGTATTAGAGATTATGTATGATGTTTTTATAGATAGTTTTAGTAATTTTATATACTTGTTAAATGATATTATTATATATGAACTTGAGTGAACCTTTAGTTTCTCATTTGAGTCTCTAAATAATGATTTAGGATCATTATTTTGAAACTCAAATTGTCCCAATTTGGACAGTTTGTAAAAAAAGTTTTCCTTGGCCAATAATTATCTACGTAGTTGATTAAATTGTTATTTGTTATAGTTGATGCATGGTTGAATGAGGTTAATTTTACCAAATTCAAGTTGTGGACTAAGAGACTGATGCGAAATGTTGCCAAAATTTTATTAAGTATACAATGTAATGAACTCAGATGACTGTGGATATTACATAGCTTTGTTCATCAGAGAAGCACTGAACAAACTACTATTCCACTTAACGTAGGAAACATTTTTGCATTATGACTATGTTTATATGAAAGAATAATGTATTGTTATTATTTATCTAATTTGGAATTTAACTTTTCTGATTCTTTTCTATCTATGTTTATAGTATTTTTCAGAATCTCACTTTGCTATCTTTCTGGACCTTAGAATTGAGTAGCTACAAAAGGAATGGTATGCATATTTCTATCATAAATTTTTGAATGATAGAATCAATACCATAGACTCTTAAGGATTTTTTTAATCATTTCAATTATTTGACATATATATTCCAATTTTGTTTCATGCAAATTTTAGTTTTAATTTGTCAAATTTTGAATTGTTTTTCTATGATTCTATGAATATATATTGTATGCTGGCTGGATTTTGTTGGATTAATTTGATATATACCCTGAAATTGTGGTCTATCAGGTACAAATTGTTAGGAATAAATTTTGGATTTTAAAATTTAAATAATTTTTTTTTTAAATTGGGACTTTAGATAGCGGTTCCTAGAACCGCTATCTAAACATACTAAAAGAGAGCGGTTCTAGAACTAACCGCTATTAAAAGTATATTTTAGATAACGGTTGTCGTTTTAACCACTATTATATGTGTATTTTTAAGAGCGGTTCATCATTCCAACCGCTATTATAGATACAACTTTGCATAGTCATTCCACATTAACCGCTATTATATCTTATTTATGATAGCGGTTAGTTAACCGTTATCTAAACGTCATTCTTTTATTAGCATCTCATTTAATAGCGTTTTTAACCACTATTATAAAGCATGCGAAACCGCTATTACGTGTCTTTTCTGTTGTAGTGTCCCCCTTTTTTATGATGATCAAAATTTCCTTTAAAGCCCTTTGTAATAACTTATTTTATCTGTCATAGCTAACAAAAACATTAAACATACCAGACAACATTAAAATTATTAAACATAAGAGGCTTTAAATAATTTCTCCCCCTATTTTGATTATGATAAAAAATGAAAGTTTCCCCTCAATAAGTCCATAAGATAGAAAAACAGCTCCCCCTCAACATATGCATAACACAAATAAACAACTCCCCCTCAATCAATGCAAACAAACAATAAATTTGAAGAAGTTAGAACTCTTCACTCTCACCACTATTACAAAATTTAAGCAATTTCTTCATCCCTGCCTAGAAAATATATTTATAATCGATTGTTACTTGAAATAATCGATTATTTCAGAGAAAAATCAATGATTTTGGTCAATGAGGTACAAATAATCGATTATTACGGAGAGAAATTTCATGAATCATACATTTAAGCTTCAATAATCAATTATTACCCTATATAATCGATTATTCTAGTACAAAATGCAAAGATTGGTAAGTTAAGTAGAGTTTAGGCTATTTCTAATATTCCTAAGTCTCTTCTAAGTTCATAGAATCTATCCTTTGGAAGAGGTTTCGTAAATATATCTACTAACTAATATTTTGTGTCTATATACTCAATTTGAAAATTTCCTTTAGATATATGATCTCTCAAAAAGTGATGCCTAATTTCAATGTGTTTAGTTCTAGAATGCATAACAGGATTCTTTGTGAGATTGATAACACTTGTATTATCACACATTAAAGGAATATTACTTAGAAAGATACTATAGTCTTCTAATTGTTGCTTCATCCATAAGATTTGAGCACAACAATTACCAGCTGCAATATATTCACCTTCAGTTGTGGATAAAGCAACACATGCTTGTTTCTTAGAATGCCAAGATACTAAGGATGATCCTAACATATGACATGTTCCACTAGTACTCTTTCTATCTATTTTACATCCACCATCATCAGCATCAGAATAACCTATTAAACTAGGAGAAGCTTCAGATGGATACCATAATCTTAATTCTGTAGTTCCTTTTAAATATTTTAAAATTCGTTTTACTGCAGTTAAATGAGATTCTTTTAGACATGCTTGAAATCTAGCACACACACAAACAAAATGCATAATATCAGGTCTACTTGCATTTAAGTATAATAGAGAACGTATCATACCTCTATACATTGATTGATTAATTTCCAAACTTGATTCATCTTTATCCAAAGAGCATGATGTTCCCATGGGTGTGTTAGCTTCCTTAGAAGTTTCCATTTCAAATTTCTTGAGAATCTCTTTCCAGTATTTGGTTTGAGACACAAAAATGCCATCTTTAAGTTGCTTAATTTGAAGTCCAAGAAAGAATATTAATTCTCCCATCATTGACATTTCAAATTCATCCTGCATGATCTTAGCAAATCCTTCACACAAGGAATTATCAGTTGATCCAAAAATAATATCATCAACATATACTTGAACTAACAGAATATGTTCCTTAACTTTCTTAATAAATAGGGTGGAATCAATTTTTCCTCTAGAAAAGTAATTTGAAATTAGAAAACTACTTAATCTTTCATACCAAGACCTAGGAGCTTGTTTCAAACCATATAAAGCTTTCTTTAGTTTAAAAATGTGATTAGGATATTTAAAATCTTCAAATCCAGGGGTTTTTTCCACATATACTTCCTCTTTGATAAACCCATTCAAAAATGCACTTTTAACATCCATTTGATAAAGTTTAAATTTCATCAATGAGGCATAAGCAAGAAGTAGGCGTATAGCCTCTAACCTGGCAACAGGAGCATAAGTTTCATCATAATTAATACCTTCCTCTTGATAGTAACCTTTGGCAACAAGTCTGGCTTTGTTCTTTGTTATATTTCCATCTTCATCAAGTTTGTTTCTAAATACCCATTTTTTCTCCAATCACTTGATGAGATTCCTCTCTTGGAATTAATTCCCAGACTTGATTTCTTTCAAATTGATTAAGTTCTTCTTGCATTTCTATGCACCATTGGTCATCTTTAAGAACTTCCTCAACACTTTTAGGTTCAATCTGTGAAACAAAAGCCACAGACATACAAAATTTTTTCATATTTCTAGTTCTTACTCCTTTTGAGATATCACCAATTATATTGTCCATTGAAAGTCCTCTTGGTAGTTGCCACTCTTTTGCCAATTCAGTTGGTTGAGATGGCTCATTCTCATTTAAGTACATTTCTTCTAGAGCTTCTCTTATGTACTCATCATCACCTGCAATTTCTTTATTTGACTCAAGAGGATTTCCCTCAAGGTCTACAATTTCATCAAAGGTGACATGTACAGATTCTTTAATATTCAAAGTTCTTCTATTGAAAACTCTATATGCTTTGCTAGTTAGTGAATAACCTAAGAAAATGGTCTCATCGGCTTTTGAGTCAAATTTTCCTAAGTTATCTTTTCTATTATTTAAAACAAAGCATTTACATCCAAATATTTTTAAATGAGCAACATTAGGCTTCCTACCATTTAACAATTCATAAGGAGTTGATTTTATAATTGGCCTAATAAGCATCATATTCAATACATAACATGCAATACTTACAGCATCAGCCCAAAAATATTTAGGAACATTTGATTCATTTAACATTGTTCTAGCAAGTTCCTCTAGTGACCTATTTTTTCTTTCTACTACACCATTTTGTTGGGGAGTCCTAGATGCAGAAAAATTATGTAAAATACCATTTTCTTCACAATAATTTTCAAAGTATTCATTTTGAAATTCTCCACCATGGTCACTTCTTAACACCTTAATTCTTAAGTCTTTCTCATTTTGAATTTGCTTGGCAAACTTCCTAAAGACCTTAAAAGCTTCACTTTTTTAAGTTAAGAAAAATGTCCAAGTGTATCTAGAGAAATCATCAACAATTACAAGAGCATAGTAATTTCCACCAAAACTTTTTATCCTAGATGGACCATATAAATCTAAATGTAAAAGTTCTAAAGGTTTTGATGTGGAAATAACATTCTTAGATTTAAAGGATGATTTCACTTGTTTACCTTTTTGACATGCATCACATAATCTATCTTTTTAAAATTTTAACTTAGGCAAACCAACAACTAAGTCCTTTGATATTAGTTTGTATAATTGATGCATGTTTATATGAGATGCTCTCTTATGCCATAACCATGGATTTTCTTCCTTAGCAACTAAGCATGTTATACTAGTGTTAGATACACAATCAAAATCAATCAAATCGATATTATTATGCCTAATGCCTTTTAATGCTATATTTTCAGAATCCTTTAAATGAATGGTGCAAAACTTACTTCAAAAAATTACCTTAAATAATTTATCACAAAGTTGACTTATACTTAGGAGACTATGCTTTAGCCCATCAACAAGGAGCACATCTTTTATCTCCAAAGTATTTGCACCACCAATATTTCCAGTTCCAAGTATTCTTCCTTTGATGTTGTCCCCATAGGTTACATATCCTTGTTCTTTAGCTTTGAAACTCACAAATTTCGTTTTGTCTCTGGTCATATGTCTTGAACATCCACTGTCAAGATACCACATAGACTTCTTGGATTTGGAAGTTTCCTACAAAACAAGAACATGATAATCTTAGGTCCCCATAACTTTTGGGTCCTTGGGGTTAGACACAATCAAATTATTTCACTGTAGGAACCCAAACATATTTTCCTTTAGGAACACCAAAATGCTTAATTCTACCCCTATTTGAAGTATGACCATGTTTCATACAATAAAAGCATGCATTAGATGTAATCTTTGAAAATGATACATTTTTAATTTTTGAAGTTTTAGTTCCTTTTTCAACCCATACTCTTCTATTTTTATTTTTAGGCTTTTTCAATGGAACATGACAGTTTTCTCTATTTTGAACAATAGCCTTATCCTTATAACTATCACTTAATTCTTTCTTAGCTTTATCAAGAAATTGGATAAGTATATCAATATCATATTCATACTCTTTACATGATGCACATGCTATTTCTTTATTATCATTTTCCTCTAAACATGCAATTTTCGTTTTCAAGGATTCCACCTCTTTTTCTGATTTATTCAAACACTTTTTCACAGATTTATATTCATTTTTCAAGTCCTTAAAAGCAGTAAATAATTCTTCATATGCATTTTGTAAAGCATCATAATCATTTTCATCATCACTTGAGGAAGAGTCGGAATCTCTAACCTCAAAATCGGAAGAGATGTTGCCATTTGCCATCAAGAAAATGTTTGCTTCAATTTCTGAATCACTTGACTCTGAACTTGAATCACTATCATCCCAAGCAATGTAGGCTTTCTTTTTGAAGAATTTATTGCCTTTATGATCTTCATTTCTCTTGTTTGGACAATCAGTTTTTACATGTCTTGTTTCACCACAACCGTAACATTTAAAATTTAAGGAAGTACTTTCTTTTACCTTTCCCTTATCTTTGAAAGGATGCCTCCCTTTGGCTTTCATAAACATTGTAAATTTCTTGATCATGAGACTCCATTTTTCGAGTCTTCTTCCTCCTTCTTGTTCTTGCTCTTAGAAATTTCAGTTTTGAAGGCAAGGTTTCTCTTTTGATGTTGTCCTTCTTCATCATTTAGCCTTCCAAGTTCAAGTTCATGTTCTCTTAGCTTTCCAAAAAGCGCCGCCATAGACATGATAGCAAGATTTTGTGACTCCATGATGGCCGTCACCTTTGGTTGCCATTTCCTATCCAAAGATTTGAGAATTTTTACATTTAACTCATTATCGCTGTCGCCCGAAGAGGCGATTAGAGCGACGCGATGGTTTTGGATTGACTCGCGTTTTTTGAAAGAAGTGGTTCAATGCCTTTAGGCTGTCCGATAATCGGGCTGGACCTAAAGAAGAGGTTTTCAAAAAGGTTCGAGGAGTCGCCATCAGTGTTTTAACCTTAAACACTGAAAAAGGAAAAGAAAAAGAAGAAGGCAGTGGTTTTAGAAAAAACCAACTTTGGCCATTACAATCAGAGTCGGGTAAGGGAGTTAGTTACGTGTGGGGAAGGTGTTAGCACCCCACAACGCCCCTTTCAGGTTCCCTATGATGGACAAACTTAGAAAATAAACACTTAGAGAAATTATGCTTTTACCCTTATTATTCTATCTACTTGCAAAATTTAAATATCTACATGGCCTTATTATCTAATGCACACAAGGAAAGTGATAAAGAAAGCAGTAAAAGAGACAGAGAATAGAGAAGGAACCTCCGAAGCAAGCTTTTATATTAACTCTTCAAAAACTTGAGGACGCTTTTTGGTAGTCCCCGCACTCTACAAGCACACTCCTCCCGCAAAATAAAGAAAAGTCACTCTACCGAGGGCCAGACGTCTCAAAAGGAGACTTCCTTAACCGATTTCAACCTTAATAGAAATCGGAAAGCTCACTCAAACCCCAGAATAATGCTCGGAGTCACTCTAAAGTGCCAAAAGGCTTCCTACAGAGTGGTAGGAGTGAAAAGGTGTGAAAAGACGGAGAATGGGAGCTCCTATTTATAGGGAACCAGACCTGGAAAAGGTGGACGGCCGTCCATGGCAAAAAGTGGCCATGGACGGCCATCCATGGCAAAAAGTGGCCATGGACGGCCATCCATGTAGTGTGGACGGTGGTCCATGGCCTTAAAGTTGCCATGGACGACCATCTGCTTGTCCTGGACGGCCATCTGCCTGTTCTGGACGGCCATCCGCTTGCCCTGGATGACCATCTGCTGTCTCTGACGGATTTCCTGATTTTTAAATTCCTCTAAAAACCCTTTCTATCTTAAATGGAACCTAGAACAAGCTACTAGGGACTTAATAAAGTCTTGACCATCTTCGAAACGGGAGATCTTCAACTTTATTAAAGAGTCGGGCAAGATTTGGGGTCTACAGCTGCCCCCCCTTTACCCGACCAATTGACTATGGGTTAACATACCATGAGGTCAATTGGCGGGTGAAGGAGTTAACCCTCTTACCCGATTGTCTTCTGGATGCTCCTCTTGCTATAGAGGTTGACCCTTCGGACGATATGCTATGAGGCTTCAGGATGCTCCTTCGGTGCGGTAGTTGACCCTTCGGCTGACACATAAAGAACTTCGTGATGCTGCTTCCGATAATGCTCCAGTTTTTCCTATGTGCAAGTCAAGGTCTTTAGGTCTTTCCCTTTCCCGAAGTGGTGGTGGCGGCTTACTGCTTCCGATCATGCGTCGGTTTTGCCTGTGTGCAGGTCTTCGTCTTCAGGTGTTTCCCTTTCCCGAAGTGGTGGTGGCGACTTATTGCTTCCGATCATGCGCCGATTTTGTCTGTGTGCATGTCTTCGTCTTCAGGTCTTTCCCTTTCCCGAAGTGGTGGTGGCGGCTTACTGCTTCCAATCATGCGCCGATTTTGCCTATGTGTAGGTCTTCGTCTTCAGGTCTTTCCCTTTCCCGAAGTGGTGGTGGCGGCTTAGTGCTTCCGATCATGTGACGGTTTTTGCCTGTGTGCAGGTCTTCGTCTTCAGGTCTTTCCCTTTCCCGAAGTGGTGGTGGCGGCTTACTGCTTTCGATCATGCGCCGGTTTTGCCTGTGTGTAGGTCTTCATCTTCAGGTCTTTCCCTTTCCCGAAGTGGTGGTGGTGGCTTAGTGCTTCCGATCATGCGACGGTTTTTGCCTGTGTGCAGGTCTTCGTCTTCAGGTCTTTCCCTTTCCCGAAGTGGTGGTGGCGGCTTACTGCTTCCGATCATGCGCCAGTTTTGCCTGTGTGCAGGTCTTCATCTTTAGGTCTTTCCCTTTCCCGAAGTGGTGGTAGCGGCTTACTGCTCTAGCTCATGCGCCGGTTTTTCCTGTGTGAAAGTCCTCATATTCAGGACTTTCCTTGTCCCGAAGTGGTGGTGGCGGCTTACTACTTTTGCTCATGCGCCGGCTCCATGGGGAGTAATTTTTGTTTGAAGATTTTTGCTTAAATTTTGTTGTAGTGATCCGTTATGTCGGGGATTCTTCGCTTTTCACTTTTTCTTTTGCCATCCAGCTTCTTGACTGCTGGGGATTCTTGGTAAAATGCCTCTAGAGTAGGAGGGAATCGATTAGGGATTTGTCGATGCGTCTGAGTAGGCAGATGCTTCATCAGAAGTGAAGGCTTTTGGTTATATTGTTTCGCCTCTGAATTGGTTGATGTTCCACTTGGGGATGTTGGCTCTTGATGATGCCTCTGAAGATATGATTGTGAAGATTGCATATGCTGTAGGCTCACTGGGTGTAAATTCTTTTTGGCGATCCACTAGAGAATTGGTTGATTCCTTGGGGATCAAATTTTGCTCGCCCAATGGGGAATGGAGTTTTGACTCCTTGTTTGGTGTTGATGAGAGCTGGCTTTGTCAAGCTCTTATTCTACTGGGGAAATGGAATTTCTGATATTTGTCTTTTTCTTTAATCGTCCGACTTGTTGGTTGCTGGGAATTTTGATGATTGCCTTTTGGTGTAGGCAGGGATCCGTTGGGGATTTATTGGCCTTCCATTGTCATGGCCTTTTCTTCTTGGGCATCCGCTAGGGATGAAGGGTTTTCTTTTTGGTGATCCACCAGGGAATTAGCTAACTTCGTGGGGATCCGATTTTGATGTTGATGTGAGCTGACCTTGTGAAGCTCTTATTCCAATGGGGGATGGGAATTTCTGATTCTTCTTTTTGTTGAGCCCTTGATGGTATGGAGATTGGACTCTTTTGATTGTTGATGATCATAGGTTCTTGAAGCCTTTATTCTACATTGGGGAGTGTGGAGGAGACCTTGGGTGAGTGTGCTCGATGACTCAAGTGGGGGTGATGTTGAGTCGTGTGCAATTATTTTTGTTTGCCTCTGGGGTAGGCAATGATCTACTTGGGGATGACTAAGCCTTTCCGTCGGCTTTTCTGTTCTAATGACTGTGCCTTCTCTTTATTGGGGTAGAAGGATAATGGTTGGGGCTTTTGATTCGGGAGGCTCTTATTTCCTCTGAGTTATTTGATGACGACAACTCGCTCTTCTTTCTCGAGGGAGGGAGAGCAAATTTTGGAGACTTCTTATTTGTGCCTTCTTTTTCCAGGTAGAAGGATGGTAGCTGGAGCTCTGGTTTTTGGAAGCTTTTATTTTGCTCTGGAGTTGTTGGCTTATTGGTGGCAACTTGCTCTATTTTCTTGAGGGAGAGCATTATTTGGAGGTTGGGTCCTGACGATCCTATTTTTCAATCACAAACATGGAGCTAATCTCCTTATATGCATGAATTTTGTTTATGTTATTTACTTCGAGAGATTGTGTTATTTTTTATTTTTTACTTTGACAGAGTCGTATTGTTCAACTATTTGTGTGTGAATGTCCTAAATGCAGTCTATTCTTTTGAGATGCATCTAGAAAAGTGACTAGTATTCTCCTACTGTGCTTTCATGATTATGCTGATGGGTTCCTTTTTTATTCATTTTTTAGTTAAGCCCTAACTTTTTCCTAGACCGTCCTTTTGGGGTTTTCGATCTAGCGGGTTGCCTTAATTTTTGCCTAGGATATCCTAGCGGGCTTTTTCCTTTTTTGTGAATGCCCTAACTTTTGCCTTGACCGCCCTTGCAAGTTTTCGATCTAGCGGGCTACCCTAACTTTTGCCTAAGAATCTCCTAGCAGACATTATTCTTTTTATTTTTGTTTTTTCTTCCTCTATCATGCATGCAATGTTTGTGATATGCATCCTATAATGCTAATTCAGTTAATATTTCAAAAGGATTAACCGATGTGCTTTTGCTTCTGATGTGCTTTCGATGTCACGCCTAGCGGTACCGATTTTGCCGTCTCAGATTTGCCATGACCGAAGAGTGAATGTTGTTGATTGTAGAGTGACTGCCATGTCAGTGTACTCCTTCCTTTTCTCAGGGATTTCAATCCTCTTATTGATCACTATATCTCTATATTTCCCAATTAATTACTAGACTGTGTAATAAGGGACAAGAGAATAGAAAGAAAGGGATTTAATTCAAAGGCTTGTGTTTTAGAGGGTTTTTATTTTAAAAACGTTTCTGTAAGAATGGCTAGCCAAGGTTGGCCAAACTATTTAGTATAGTTTTAAACAAACATTTCGTTTATGAAGTTGCGTCTTAACTAATTGTTTTGTGGCGCCTATCGCGACTAATTGACTTCCCTTGACTGCCCTTCGGGTTTTCAACCTAGGATGTTGTGATTTTTTCTTGGCCTTTGGTTTCTATGGGCTTCTTTCGATTTTTTTTTTGTTTGCACAACATTGGTGAAACACGGCTTTATTGAAGAGGTAAAACCTTATTCATGTTTCTAGTCAATCAGTGGTGATGGATTTGACTTTTATTTTGGTCAATGGCACAATTTGATCACTTTGACGCATTTTGAAAACGTTTGCTTAAACATGGTTATTAATGAGGTTTAGAAATGAATAGCAAGAAGAGAAACAGGTAGTAAGAATGACATTCTTTGTAATTAATAGGGAAATATGTGCCCTACAATGCTCGGGGGTCGGGCTAGCCTTGAGGAGTAATCTTTAATAGTCATTGGATTTACAACCCCTTAAGATTGGAAGGAGAACACCTAATGGCTAAAGTTGCTCTTGACGCTTGGACCCCTCCGTTTGAGAAAATCTTATTCGAGGTGCAGAGGGGAGACTTCCCTTTTCTCTGTGCAGCTTGATCCTTTGTAGGGTCATGCTTCAAAGGATTGTCTTTAAAATCCGGTGGCTCCCTTATTCCTTGAGAGTTTCTAATGAGCCCTTAGTTTGGGCGGTATCCATATTTCTTCATCATGTGGGTCACCTTCATACTGTTATGGAAGTCTTTTCATATTGGAAAAAAACATTTCAAAGGCCCTTTTCAGTCGCATCCATACAAGGTAGGGCAGACGACTTGCTGATCCGAATGTCGTCTTTAGCTTGAACCGTGACCAGCTTGTCGCCTACCGTGAATTTGTCTTTTTGGTGGAGCCTTGAAAGAATTGTCTTAGCGTCGTGAATTCAAAGTCTACTCAATTTCCTCTTTGGATTATGTCTTTCTTCGGGTTTTTTATTTTTTCCTTTATTCGTGGGAGCATCATCTTATAGCTCCTTGGGGGAATAGATTCTTCCACTTCTAGTTGTGCCTGATGCCGGCTATGCTGGCGATATCCTCATTAATGGGCGGTGTTTTTGCGATTCTCCATGGTGCAGCCTTATCCGAGGCGTGAAGAAATGTAGCGCATCCTTGCCCCCTCCTCCTTATTAACTTGGATACCCAATGGTTGAGGCTTATTATCCTCTTTAGGCGGATCAATCGTTGGAGAGAACTTGACGACGAAAGGTTTGCTCTTCATCTTACTTTGATTCGTGGAAAGCACATCGACTAATCCTTTCTTTTTATTATCTTATTATTATTAAAGTGAGAATGAATGCAATTTATGAATGCAATAGACGGTTGAAGATATGATGAAAACAAACAATTTTATTTATTTCATCTAGACAGTGTACATTTCTCAATGCAATGTTTCGAAGTACATTTTTTTTTAAAAGCGAAGAAGCCTAAATGAACCCATAGGTGGGTTAGAATTTCTATTTAATTTCTTTTTGACTTCCCGTGCATGGCATGCGAACGCCCTAACCTCTTTTCATGGTATTGAGGAATGTCCACTTCTTCGACTGTCTATTATTAGATGCTTGTTATGAGGATGAAGTTTGGTAGATGCATGTATGCAAGTGTTTTTTTTTTCTAAACATTATCATGTTTTATTTTCTAACATGATGTATGATAGTGTTTGGGATTTTGTGTTTTTTGCATGTGGATGAGGGCATGAAGAATACCAGCCGCTTTCGAGAATGCAAAAAGATTTTTATTGTGTAAAATGAATGATTTATGAGATGGATATTCCTTAAGACAATGACTTTGGTATCCTCCCACAAAGCGTAAGCTTTGTGGGGTATCCTACCCACCTCAGTGTAATGGTTCCTTCCCCATCACAGATTTGACAAGTATAATGGGGGTCACCATCACACCTTAGTACATTTGTCCCTTCCTTGTCGCGAAGGTCACAAACACACTTGGGTCTCTTTTTCCCTTGTCTTAAGATATATAGTGTTCCCTAGAATGAATGTATTTATGCATGCACTAGTACAAAAGGGCGACAAATGTTCAAAGTGAGATAACATTTGACTGTGATGTCCGATTTGGACGCACAATATATCAAAACAAAGAGAAAAGGGTGAAGAATAGGCCACAAATACCCAAACGAGATTTGGCCCAACAATTTTCCCAAAAAACTCTTCTAAGACCTATTTTTTAGGGATTTATTAAAATGATGTGTATGCATACTTTCCTCATGCATTTATTTTCTCTCTTGGTTTTTCCACTTATGACATGGTGCGATATGAATGATATGACTTTGTCAAAATTATTTTTATAAATATTTTGATTTTGTTATTATAAAAAATTTTATTATTTTATTTTATTTTATTTTTTTGTTTTTTTTTTGTTTTTTAGCCTTTTATCTCTTCTGTCGGACTGCGTGGCTACTTAGCTTACAAAGAACTTGAAACCAGGCTAGCTAAAAGGCAGACTGTCCGAGATAAAAATGGTTATTGCGAAAGAAAGGTTTTAGCATCCCTTATCTCTTCTGTCAGACTGCGTGGCTACTTAGCTTACAAAGAACCTGAAACTAGGCTAGCTAAAAGGCAGACTGTCCGAGATAAGGGTGTTTATTGTGAAAATATTTTTGAGATTTTGTTTTATATTTTTTTTTTTTGCTGTTGTATGATTATGTTATGCAACAATCAAATGCAACGATCAAATGCAACAAACAAATGCACAAACAATTCACTCATCCGCGAACAGAGTGACGTTTAATTACGAGGTAGGGGTTTCCTGCAGAAAAGTGCATTGGCAAAGGTAGGTTCTAACTGTTCTCACCAAGGTCAGGCCCCCAAGGTGCCCCCATTATAGGGACCCTTCAATCTCCAGTCTTTGAACCGTGCACGGATGTCCGTGTCGATATTCTTAGACCAGAAAAAGAAGGTTATCACCTTCAGTGGTGGTTTCTGATAACGACCTGTTGGCACTATGGCCATTACCATGGTCGGCCGTATCTGTCACCCACTCCCTATGTGTATTCTCTCTTGCCCCCGAGTATAGAGGGACTGTAGTGTGCAAGGGTTTGTGTACAGTTTATTTCAGAAAATTGCAGAAATAAGCATACAACAATTATTAAAGCCAAACAGTAAAACATGTTGTAAAGCAAGAAAGGGTAAAAGCGTAATTTCTAGTATTTATTTCTTAAGCTAGTCCATCACTAAATGGGATCAACTCTCTAGCTTCCCTAGTGGAGTCGCCATCTTTCGCCGCCGTTCAAAGAGGCGGTCAAAGCAACGCGATGGTTTTGGATTGACTCGCATTTTTTGAAAGAAGTGGTTCAACGCCTTTAAGAAGTGGTTCAACGCCTTTAGGATGGACCTAAAGGCAAGGTTTTTGAAAAGGTTCGAGGAGTCGCCATCAGTGTTTTAACCTTAAACACTGAAAAAGGAAAAGAAAAAGAAGAAGGCAGTGATTTTAGAAAAAACAACTTTGGCCATTACAACCAAAGTCGGGTAAGGGAGTTAGTTACGTGTGGGGAAGGTGTTAGCACCCCATAACACCCCTTTCGGGTTCCCTATGATGGACTAACTTAGAAAATAAACACTTAAAGAAATTATGTTTTTACCCTTATTATTCTATCTACTTGCAAAATTTAAATATCTACATGGCCTTATTATCTAATGCACACAAAGAAAGTGATAAAGAAAGCAGTAAAAGAGACAGAGAATAGAGAAGGAACCTCCGAAGCAAGCTTTTATATTAACTATTCGAAAACTTGAGGACGCTTTTTGGCAGTCCTCGCACTCCACAAGCACACTTCTCCCGCAAAATAAAGAAAAGTCACTCTACGAGGGTCGGACGTCTCAAAAGGAGACTTCCTTAACCGATTTCAACCTTAACGGAAATCGAAAAGCTCACTCGAACCCCAGAATAATGCTCGGAGTCACTCTAAAGTGCCAAAAGGCTTCCTAAAGAGTGGTAGGAGTGAAAAATCGGAGAATGGGAGCTACTATTTATAGGGAACCAGGCTTGGAAAAGGTGGACGGTCGTCTGGACTTAGTGGACGGCCGTCCATGGCAAAAAGTGGCCATGGACGGCCATCCATGTAGTGTGGACGGCCGTCCATGGCAACTTTTGGCCATGGACGACTCTCCAAGCTAAGTGGACGGTCGTCCATGGCCTTAAAGTTGCCTTGGACGACCATCTGCTTGTCCTGAACGACCATCTGCTTGTTCTGGACGACCATCCACTTGCCCTGGATAGCCATCTGCTGTCTCTGGCGGATTTCCCGATTTTTAATGCCTCTAAAACCCTTCCTATATTAAATGGAACCTAGAACAAGCTACTAGGGACTTAATAAAGTCTTGACCATCTTTGAAACGGGAGATCTTCGGCTTTATTAGAGAGTCGGGCAAGATTTGGGGTCTACACTCATCAATATAAAAAATCTTACCTAACCCGGTGTGATGGTTCACAATATGTTTGAAACGCTTTTGAACGTCAAAAAGAGTTTCTCCTTGTTGCATTCGGAACATCTCATACTCTTGAATCAATGAGTTTTTTCTTGCTCTTTTAACGTCATCGGTACCTTCATGGGTTACTCTTAGCATTTTCCACATTTCTTGAGCACTCTCGCAAACAGATATTCTGTAAAACTCATCAAGGGTTAAAGCAGATGAAATTATATTTCTAGCATTAACATCATATTGGGCTTTTCTATTTTCTTCAGCCAACCATCTAGAAATTGATTTTGGTACCTCTTCTCCATTTTCAGTAATTTTAGGAATAAAAGGACCATTTAAAATTGCATCCCAAACACCTCTATCAACAGACTCCAAAAATATTTGCATTCTAACTTTCCAAAAAGGATAATTTTACCCTGCAAAAAGTGGGGGTCTATTGATAGAAGCACCCTCGGCAAATATTTGATTTTGTCCAGCCATTTTCGAAAAGTGAATGACTATCAAAGCAAGCTCTAATACCACTTGTCAGAATCACACAGTGGAATGTTTGTGTTTACGGACAAAAACCAAGAGGGGGGTGAATTGGTTTCCTAAACAAAAATTAGGGTTTTCAAAATTTCCCCAAATTTCACCGATTAAAATGCATTATAAAGTAAATAGATAAGGGAAAGAAGATTACACAATTGATTTATACTGGTTCGGATCAAAAGACCCTACGTCCAGTTGCTAATCACTCAAAAAGAGGATTAACGATGTCACTATAATCACAATTTTACAAACATATTGCAAATTGAAAAGATAAGAAATAGAAAACACATCTCTTGGGTCACACAAGAGATGAACACCTCCTTTTAATCCACAAAGGATGAAGAACAAACTTTTCCTAGAGACAGCACAACACATAATCCACCAAGAAACCCACTTAGTGATTCTTATCGCTTCTAGCCCACACTAGGTTTTCAAAAGCCCCTTTTTCTTCCCTACAGAAAGTTCTATCAGTCACAACTCTTAACTTTTGTATAAAAAAGGTTTGTTAATTTGCAGAGAGCCTTAGAGAACCTTAAGTAGAGAGAATAGGGTCTGGGAAATGGTGATTTTGGAAAACAGAAGAATTGGGAATAGGGTTTTTGTAAATTGGTTCAAATTTGAATTTCAAAACTCATAACAGATGTAAATAATCGATTATTCCAGAGCCATATTCGTAGAGGAACAAAATTGAACCAGGATAATCGATTATCTGGCCAAATAATCTATTATTTTCCTGTGATAATCGATTATCCTAAGTGATAATTGATTATCACAGTGAGATATTCCTGAAAATGATTTTCTTGCTATAATAATCGATTATCCAGGGTGATAATCGATTATCACAGTGTAATTTTGATAAAAATGAGTTTTTAGAGGTTTTAAAGAATGGTCTATGTGCTGGCTATCTTGGACTCTAATATTTAGACTTAAAAACATAAAAACAAAGTTATTACATAAGATTTCAAGTCTTCAACTCTCTAAGTCCTTTGTTCTTGAATCATCATCAAAATCTACAAGCTTGATATCCTTGTATGGTTAACAAAACTCCTCCTAGATATGTTAATAACAAATCTCCTCCTAACTCATCTGAGAAAAACTTCTCTTAACTTCCCTTGTTTAATTCAAAATTAGGAATGAATTTCATACATATTTTAATTCATAAAAAATCTCCCCCTATTTCATTGATAATCATAAAAAAATTATTTTAAGAGAAAAAAAATCTCCCCTGTTTCATTGATAAAAAATTATTATAAGAGAAAAAAATCTCCCCCTGTTTCACACAGATTAAAATCATCAAAATCTCTCCCTGTTTTATTGATAATTATGAAAAATATTGTAATAGAAATTGAGCATAAATTTGCACAGATTAACACATAAACCAAGGTAGAGAAGATAATGCATTACAAAGTGTCATAGAGAAGAACATCATATTAAGGAGGCAATATCTAGGATACCCAAGGCAAATGAAGAGAGAGAATGATAGAGGAATGGAATAATTGTAGAGATAATGGAATGGAATGCAGTAGTTTCCCCCTATTGCAGTCTTCTTATTGAGACAACTTTCAAATTCAAATTCAAATTTCAAATTTCTATTCCAATTCAAATTCAAAAATCTCAAACTGCACAAATTTCAAATTTCAAAATCTCAAACTACAAAATTTCAAATTTCAAAAATCTCAAACTTTCAAATTTCAAACTTAAATAATTTCAAATTTTCATAAATTTAGATTTTCAAAATTCTCAAATTTCAAATTTTCAAAATTCTCAAATTTCAAATTTTCAAAATTAAGACTTTCAAATTTCAAAATTGGTCAAAAATCAAATTTATGTAACAGATAAGTGCAGATATTCAATGTAGAGGCATGGGAGAAAATAATAAATTTATCTTTGTAATATTTCTCTGTTCATCTAGTTTGTTCCTCTACACCCATTTAGCTCCAATAACCTGCATTGATTTTGTTAGAAATGTAGGCTAAGATCAAGAGGGGGGGTGAATTGATCTTTGAAAGATTTTCACAATTTATAGATTATCTATTTCAAAGATTAAGAATCCTGACCAGTTCTTGAATCACACACAACAAGCAATCAAAATAAATGCAGTCACAGAATTAAAGGAGAGAAAGGTTTAGAAAGATACAACCAAGATTTATACTGGTTCACCCAATCCTAGGGCTACGTCCAGTTTCCAACCAAATTCTAGCTGGGTTCCACTAGATTGAACGTTTTACAGATTACAACTTTAATCTCACACTCAATCTACCACAAGAACCAAAATTCCAGTCCCTTCACCAAGAACCAAATTCCAGTTCTTGACCAACCCTACAACCAAATTCCAGCTACAGAAACCAGTGCCCACAATTCTAGGCACCCACAATAAAGTAAAGAAAGTAAAGAAACAAATAGAAGAAATTAGAACGCTCAAACCAGGTTTATGCAGCTCTATAGTATGAGTTTCTTCTCCAATAGAATGCAAATTTTGCCTCAAGAAAGAACTTCTATGAACTTCACAAAACTAGTGTGATTCTCTCTTGAAAGTAGCACTTATGATTGTTTGATTGATTGCTAAAAGATGTGTTTTAAAAAGTTCAAGCAACTCTGTTTATATAGAAGATTTTCAAAACTGCTGGTTTATTTAATTTGTTAAAATAATCTTTTAATCTGTTAAAATTCTTGTTTTAATATGTTAAAACTTCTTTTAATCTGTTAAAAAATTATTGATTATTTTCCAGATTTGTTTTAAATGATACGACACTTGTTTATATCAATTAAAACTCTTTGTAAAAAATCTTCCAAAGCTGTTTTAATCGATTGTTTCAGCTTTCAATCGATTAAAATACTTGCAAAACATTCTTATAAATTTTTCTAAGTGATTTTAACTGATAACAATCTGTGTTAATCGATTAAAACGTTTTGAAAAAATTCACTTAGTTATTTTAATCGATTGAAACGCATTTTAATCGATTATAATTTTGCCAAAAGATTTCATAAAACTTTCTAAGTTATTTTAACCGATAGCAAGCTTGTATTAATCGATTAAAACTTTACGGAAAAACCTCTTAGTTGTTTTAATCAATTATTTTGCATTTGTATCGATTAAAATATCGACGGAACAACTTTCAAAACACTTCAAGTTATTTCAATCGATTATTTCGAGTTTGTATCGATTAAAATTCTGCAGAACACTTTTCAAAATATTCTAAGTCATTTTAATCGATTATATCAATTCCATATTAGTTAAAATACTGGCGGAAGGTTTTCAAAAATTCTTCTAATGAAAACAATCGATTATTTCAAAAACATATCGGTTAAAAACCCGTTACAAAAGTGTTAAGAACATTTTAGTTGATAAAGCTTATATACTATTAGTTAAAATAGTTAATTAAAAACCTTTTAACAAAATACTTTGTTTTTTAACCATTTAAACATTTTTTAGAGACATTTGCAAAATCTTTTAAATGAAGAAACCTCATGCAGCAGAGAGATAAAAATGATTATACCTAAGCAGAGATGCAGACTCACTAATCCCACTAACCTTTTATCTGAGTGACCTTTGACTGCCACAAAGTAGCTTTTGACTTCATTTTTTACTTCATCAAATCAACAAGATCTTTGTCAAAGTAATTCAATAAGATCTTCATCACTTTCAGATTTCTTATCCTTGATAATTACCTGCAACATCAACATACAAATCTAGGTACCCTTTAATTATTTTTGGGTCCTTAAGAAGGTTAGTAGAATCACAAGTCTCTGCCAAAAGACTAAGAATAAAAGAATATAACCATGATATAATAATCGATTATCATAGCACCTTCATAATCAACATAATTGATTATGACAACAAGAAAAAAAAAATTCCGAAAATTCATAATCTATTAGATGCTCAAATTATCATCTAGACATGTATAAATATTTTGTTCCTTTAGGCACCCATTCATATTTTCCATTAGATATACTAAAATGTTTTATGTAACATCTATTTGATGTATGGCCTAATTTCATGCAATAAAAACAAGTTGGTTTTCTTTGAAAAGGTCTAAATGAGTTTCTTAAAGTTTTTGAAACTGGTTTCACACCTGTTTTCCTTGACTCTTTCACAATAATAGTTTTATGACGTTCTAGACTTTCTTTGGGTTTGTAACCAAGTCCAACTTTGCTAGAATCCCCTCTTTGATAACCTAATATAGAATCAAGATTTTCAGAAGATTTTGAAAACTTGCTCATTATTTTCTCTAACTTGAAAATCTCATTTTCCAAATGATTACAATTTTCACAAGGTTTAGCAACTTCTTTATATTTTAGAGAAAGTTTTAAATTTCTCAACATCTTTCTTTAAGCACTCATTTTCTTTTTCAAGAATACCAACAGTATTTTCTAATGCATTAAACTTTTGTCTAAGTGCATTTTATTTCTTAGATAACTTGGTAAAACCTTCATACATATCTTGATATTCTTTAAACAACTCATCATATTCATTTAAGGATTTTGTACTGCTTACCTGTGATGAGGTTTCTTGTGATGAGGCTTTATCATCACTTTTTGTCATAAAGCAAATATTTGCTTCTTCTTCTTCATCACTGCTTTCAGAAGAACTCTCTTGTGTTGTGGAAAAATCATTATCCTCCCAATTAATATAAGATTTGTGTTTTCTCTTATAGATATCGTTCTTCTCTTTCTTCACATCTTTCTTTTCTTTCTTAAGTTCCGGACAATCTGGTTTGATATGGCCAGGTTTTCCACATTCATAGCAATGGTATTTATTTGTTTTCTCCTTTCTTTGTTGTCTATTTTTCCTGTTCTTCATAAAGCGAGAAAATTGTTAAACAAAATGAGACATATTGGAAACCGAAAAACTTACCTTCATTTTCACTTTCATCTTGTGAATATTTTTCTGCTTTTAGAGTTATCATCTTGTTTTGATTCTGCTCACTGTTCATTAACCTTGGTAACTACATCTCATGTTCTCGCAGCTTTCCAAATAAAGTAGCAATATTCATTTCTGTGAGATCCTTTGATTCTGTAATAGCAGTGACCTTTGGTTTCCAATTCCTGTCTAAGGATTTCAAGATCTTTGTGTTCAACTCCTCATTGTCAAAACTCTTTCCTAATGCTTTCAAGTGATTTACTATATGTGTGAAACGTGTCTGGAAATCCGTGATGCTTTCATTTTGCTACATTAGAAACAATTCATACTCCTGGATGAGTGTGTTCTTACATGCTTGATTTACTTCATTTGTTCCTTCATGTGTTACTTCAAGAGTGTCTCATATTTCTTTTGTCGTCTTGCATTGTGAGACCCTAAAAAATTCATTATGAGTTAAGGTAGAAACAATAGCATTTCGGGCTCTTATATCATAATCAGCACGCTTGTTTTAATCCGATGTGCATTGGTCAAAAGTCTTTGGAACAACTCCAGATTCTATTGTTCTTATCAAAATGTAAGGATTGTTGAGTACATCATCCCAACCACCGTAATCTAGTGTTTGTAAAAATATTTCCATTCTCGCCATCCAAAACTAATAATCTTCTCCTTCAAATAATGGTGGTCTATTTATTGAGGCTCCTTCCTATTAGACAAATGGCATCTAGAGGGGGGTGAATAGAAGCACAAATTAAAATAGATGCTAAATTAAAAATTTATTTTAAGATGTCCAATATTTATTAATTCAATTTTAATTATCAAATTGAACAAAGATAATCTGAAAGTGATATAATCAGAGAGATAAAATATCAACAAGATAGAGAAATATATAGATAAAAATAAGGGGTGTAAGGATAGTAATGTAGTGAAAAAGAGATAAAGGAAAGAGAATAGCACATAGTGATTTATACTGGTTCTGGTATAGCCAACGCCTTTAGGTTGTCCAATAACCGGGCTGGACCTAAGGGCGAGGTTTTCGAAAGGGAGCTTTTAGGATGTTCGATAACCGGGCTGGACCTAAAAGCAAATTTTCGAAGAGGGTTCTTATGGAGTCGCCACCGATGTTTTTACCGAAAACATCGGAAAAGGAAAAAAAAGAAAGGCGTTGGTTTTTAAGAAAAACCAACTTTGGCCATTAAAACCAGAGTTGGGTAAGAGAGTTAGTTACGTGTGGGGAAGGTATTAGCACCCCCCCCCCCCACAACGCCCCTTTCGGGTTCCCTATGATAGGCCGGTTATTTTATAAACAAACTTTTACAATGACGCTTTTACCCTTTTATTCGCAGAATTAAAAGATAATGACTACATGACCCTAGTAGCTATTGCACAAATTAATATAAGTAAAAAGACGGTAAAAGAGAGGGAGAGAGTGAAGAAAACTCCAGAGCAAGCTTTTATTAATTCTCTTAGAAAATAGGGTGCATTTCGGCAGCCCTTCGCTTTACAACGTCGTCTTTTCTCTCTTACAACGCTATAAAAACTCTCTAAGAACACTCAAAAAACTCCGAAAATGCTTCGGAGGGGCTCTAAGAGAAGAATTTTGAGAAATGCTAGAAGGAAAGGTGGAAGAACTGTGTGAAATGAAGGGGAGAGCGCCCTCATTTTATAGGGATTCGCGCCTTTCATGTTGAGACCGCCATCTCGCCTGGCAAGGTCGAGACGACCGTCTCCCCATTCGGGATGGTAGTATCAATTTGCCAAATGGCGAGAGGGTCGTCTCACCAAATGGGAATGCGGTCTCGCCGTAGCAAGTGGCGAGACAGCCGTCTCGACCTTGCCAATGACGAGACGGCGGTCCCGATAAGCGAGACGGCGGTCTCGACCCTCAAGGTGGAATTCCTTATTTTTTGTATAGAAAAGTCATCCAACTCAAATATGGGGTCTAATAGTCTATCCTAAGGACTTTTTAGGACATGCCCATCTTCGAATTGGAGGTGTTCTACTCTTTATTTTGCTACTGGACAAGATTTGGGGTCTATAGCTGCCCCCCTTTTACTCGACCAGTTGACTATGGGTTTTCGTGCCATAAAGTCGATTGGCGGGTAAAGGAGTTAACCCTCTTGTCCAGCTATCCTCTAGATGCTCCTTCGATGCGGTAGCTGACCCTCGGGATGATGAATGTAGTCTGGTACTGTCTTCAGGATGCTTCCTTGCTGCGAAGGCTGACCCGTCGGACGAGATTTTGGTGATGCTTTAGGATGCTCCTTTGATGTTGTAGCTAACCCTTCGGCTGATAGAGATTTTCCTTTGGGATGCTCCTTTGATGCGGTAGGTGACCCCTTAGGTGGTGGTAAGTTGTATCCTTTGGATACCCTTTTGCAATAGGGTTGATCCTTGGATGCGGTGGCGGCTTACTGTTCTAGCCCATTCGCCAGTTGAGAAACCTTAGGATGCTCCTTTGATGCGGTAGCTAACCCTTCGACTGATAGAGATTTTCCTTTGGGATGCTCCTTTGATGTGGTAGCTAACCCCTTAGGCTGTGGTGGCGGTTTACTGATTTCGATCATGCATCGGTTGATAATTGTCTTCTTCTGGTAGAGTCCTCTGGTGTGTAGGGGATCTTTTAATTTTTACTTTTCTGATGGTCGTCGAACTCGTTGATCGCTAGGGATTCTTTGTTCAATGCTTCCAAGGTGAACAGGATTCCTTCGGGGATTTGTTGATTTAGATGGTGCCTCTGAGTAGGCTAATTCGTTTGGGCGTAGAGCCTTGTTTTGAATGCTTTTTGTAAACACAAACATGGAGATAGTCTTCTTATGTGGATGAGTGTTTTTCGTTACTTATCTAAGGTGATTTATTTTTATTATTTTATTTTGTTTTTTTTATTTTGACAAAGTCATATGGTGCGACTACTTTGTGTGGATGTCTTAAATGCAATCTATTTTTATTCGATGCATCTAGAAAGTAACTAGTATTTCGTTGATGGGCTCTTCTTTATGGTTTAGCCCTATGTTTTTCCTAGACCGCCCCTTTGTGGGTTTTTTATCTAGCAGGCCACCTTAATTTTTGCCTAGGATCTTAGCGGGCTTTTTTTTCTTTATCTTTTTTTTTTGTTGGTTCTCTATGCGTGCTCATGTTTTATTAATACACAGACATTTTCATAAATTGATCAAGAGAAAAGAAGAAGTGAAAGACAATCTTATTAATATAAGCAAATGGTTTATTTTTACAGAAGGATTTACAAAAGGGATTTGGAAGCATGGTTGGCCAAGGTTGGCTACACTGTATAAGCTATAACAATCATGTCCCTAACATTTGTCTCTCCGTTTCTCCTAGTTACCTTAGTCGAGATGCCCGAGCCCGGAGTGAAGACCATGCGAAGTCTGTTTGCTTTAGTCGCCTTGCGGTTTTCGGCTAAGGTAATCATTGCTCTCTTTTACTTTTTTTTTTACCTCTAATTTTTGCCTAGGACGTGTCCTAGAGAGGAATAGGGACCCTATCTTTTGCCCAAGACGCTCTTTACAAGTTTTCGTCCTGATGGGTCATGAGCAATGTCTTTAAGTGTAATATTTCTTTACTGCATCTGAGTTGACTGGATGTCGAAGCTCTTCTCCATCCATATTGATGAGGATAAGGGCTCCTCCTAAAAAGGCTCGCTTGATCATAAAGGGTCCTTCATAATTTGCCGCCCATTTTACGATTTTATCCTTTTGGGCCGGAAGCAGTTTCTTTATTAGTAGATCCCCCTCATGATGAGTGTGGGGGTTGACTTTTTTTTCGTAAGCCCTTTTAATTTTCTTTTGGTAGGCTTGTCCGTGACATATGGCATCCAGTCTTTTTTCTTCGATTAGGTTCAATTTATCGTACCGACTTTGGACGCATTCTGCTTCTGTCAATTTTTCTTCCATAATGACTCGCAGGGAGGGTATCTCGACTTCCACTGGTAGTACGACCTCCATACCATATACAAGGGAGAATGGAGTAGCTTCGGTGGAGGTTCGTACAGAAGTTCGGTATCCCTGTAGGGCAAAGGTTAACATTTCATGCCAATCTTTATATGTGATTACCATCTTTTGGATGATTTTCTTGATGTTCTTATTGGTTGCCTCTACTGCACTGTTCATCTTGAGCCGGTATGGAGAGGAATTGTGATGTTGAATTTTGAAACTTTGGCATAAGTCTTCCATCATCTTATTGTTCAGATTGGTCCCATTGTCAGTAATGAGACGATGGGGAATGCCATACTGACAGAGGATATTTTTCTTGACGAAGGTGGTCACTACTTTTCTGGTCACATGCGCGTAGGATGCTGCTTCTACCCATTTGGTAAAATAGTCAATGGCCACCAGGATGAAACGATGGCCATTGGATGCCTTTGGCTCGATGGGTCCAATAACATCCATGCCCCACATGGAGAAAGGCCATGGTGTAGTCAAGACGTTAAGGGGCGCCGATGGGACATGAATATTGTCGGCATAGACCTGACACTTGTGACATTTTCTAGCATACTGGTGACAATCACCTTCCATTGTGGACCAGAAATATCCTGCCCTTAGGATCTTTTTTACCATGACATGCCCGGGTGCGTGGGTCCCAAAAGCTCCTTTGTGAATCTCTTTTATTAAGGTTTGGGCTTCTTCACGATCTACACACCTTAACAGAGTGGAATCAAAGTTCTTTTTGTAGAGGGTTCCTCCGATCAATGTGAACCCTATAACTCTCTTTCAAATGGTCCTTTTATCATTGTCATTAATTCCCTCGGGGTATTCGCCCTTCGCAAGGTATCGCTTAATTTCTTGATACCAAGGGTGTTTGTCTTCCTCGCTGGTTACTACCATACAAAAAGCTTATTTATCATGCAGCCTTATTTGGATAATGGGTATCTCACGTTCTTGATCTAAGGTGAACATAGATGGCAAGGTAGCGAGCGCATCTGCGAACTAATTGTCTTCCCGAGGGATGTACTCGAAAGTGACATTTTCCATCCTCGAAATCATATTGCGGATATGCTTTAGATATGGGATTAACTTGGAATTTTTGGCTTCCCATTTACCCTTGAGTTGATATATGACAAGGGACGAGCCACCAAAAAATTTGAGTTTGGTTACCCCATGATCTAAAGCTGCTCGAAATCCCAAGGTGCAGGTTTCATACTCAGCCATGTTATTGGTGCTGTCGAAATTTAACCTAGTTGTTACTAGGATGTATTTCCTTTCAGGGGATATCAAAAGAGCTCCTATCCTGTGTCCAAGCATGTTCGAGGCTCCATCGAAGAATAGATTCCATGCATCGTCTTTGGGTGCATCGTGTTGGATATGCATGATGTGCTCATCCGGAAAGTCGTCTTGTAGGGATTGATATTCGTTTGTTGACCCGTGTGCTAGGTAGTCTGCTAGAGGACTACCTTTGATAGCTTTTTGGGTGACATAGACGATGTCAAATTCTGAGAGGAGTACTTGCCACCTAGCTATTCTTCCGATCAGGACGGGTTTTTCAAACAGGTATTTGATTGGGTCCATTTTGGAAACCAACCATGTTGTATGTCTAATCATATACTACCTAAGACGTTGAGTTGCCCACACCAATGCACAACATTTTCTCTCGAGAGGTGTATAACGGGTCTCATAGTCTAGGAATTTTTTGCTGAGGTAGTATATGACTTGTTCCTTCTTTCCTGTATCATCCTGTTGACCGAGTACACATCCCATAGATTCATCAAGTACCGATAAATAAAGAATCAAAGGTTTTCCTTCAACGGGGGGCATTAGTACCGGCGGATTGGTTAGGCACAACTTAATTTTCTCAAAAGCATGTTGGCATTTCTCATTCCAAACTGTTGGTTGATTTTTGCGCAACAATTTGAAGATGGGTGCACATTTGTCTTTGAGTTGTGCAATGAACCTTGCTATGTAATTAATCCGACCAAGGAATCCTCTGATTTCCTTTTCAGTCTCCGGTGGGGACATTTCTAAGATTGGCTTTGTTTTGTTTGGGTCTACCTCTATTCCCTTTTTGCTGATGATGACCCAAGTAATTTACCTGATCGAACTCCAAATGTGGATTTAGCTGGGTTTAGCTTCAGTTGATATTTCCGATGTCGATCGAACAATTTTCTCAAATAGAGGATGTCGTCCACCTCATTTCTGGACTTGGCGATCATATCATCCTCATATACTTCTATTTTCTTGTGGATCATGTCGTGGAATAGTGTTACCATGGCCCTTTGGTAGGTAGCCCCTGCGTTCTTGAGTCCAAAAGGCATGACTCTATAACAGAACGTTCCCCATGGTGTGATTAAGGAAGTTTTTTCTCTATCTTCGGCAGCTAGCTTAATCTGATTATACCCCGTGTATCCATCCATGAAGGAATAAAGTGTGTTTGTGGCGGTATGATCCACCAACGTGTCGATGTGCGGTAGGGGAAAATCGTCTTTTGGACTTGCCCGATTTAGATCTCTATAATCTACACACACTTTGATCTTCCCATTCTTTTTCATGACTGGTACGATGTTTGCCAGCCATTAGGGGTATTTAGACACAATTAGGAAATTAGCGTCCAGCTGTTTTTGCACTTCTTCCTTAATTTTTAAGGACCAATCGGGTTTCATCCTTCTTAACTTTTGTTTTATTGGTCGGAAATCCTCTTTCAAGGGTAGTTTATGCTCCACTATACTTGCGTCGAGTCCAGGCATATCATGATATGACCATGTGAATACATCCACGTATTCCTCTAATAATTGTATTAACCTTTCCCTGATGTCGCTATCGATTTGAGTACCGATACTTATTTCTCTCTTATCGTCCTTCTGTTCCAAATTAACGATCTCTGTTTCTTCTTGATAAGGCTGTATGGAGCGAGCTTCTCTTTCAAGCAATCTTTGCATGTCCAGAGAGATGGTCTCTGTTAGAATCGTGCAGCAGAATGTTTGCATATCCAGACAAAAACCAAGAGGTTAACAAAAATTAGGGTTTTAAAAATTTCTCCAAATTTTACCGATTAAAATGTTGTGTAAAGTAAATAGAGCAAGGATAGAGTCTTACACAGATGATTTATATTGGTTCGGATCAAAAGACCCTACGTCCAGTTGCTAATCACTCAAACAGAGGATTAATGTTATCACTATAATCACAGTTTTACAAACAGATAATCCTTGAAAAGATAAGGTAACGAAAACACCTCTCTTGAGTCACACAAGAGATGAAGAACAACTTTCCCTAGAGACGGCACAACACACAATCCACCAAAAAACCCACTTAGTGATTCTTATCGCTTCTAGCCCACATTAGGTTCCAAAAGCCCCTTTTTTCCTCCAACAAAAAGTTCTCTGGTAGTCACAGCTCTCAACTTTTGTTTTGAAAAAGGTTGTTCACTTTGCAGAGAGCCTTAAAGAACCTTAAGTAGACAAATTAGGGTTTGGGAATTGGAAATTTTCGAAACCTGATGAATTGGGACTAGGGTTTTCGAAACTTGGTCCAATTTTTGAAATTTAAAACACATATCTGACTGAAATAATCGATTATCTTGAGTGTTAATCAATTATTACAGAGCCAAAATCACCAGGAACCCATAACAACGCAGTTTAATCAATTATTTGAGCTGTTAATCGATTAACAGCCCTATTAATCGATTAACAGGAGCTTTAATCGATTATTCCAGAGAGCTGATACAGAAAATGATTTTTCTCTCTATAATAATCGATTATCCTGCCTTTTAATCGATTAATCCAGTGTGTTTTTGATAAAAATGAGTTTTTGAAGCTTCTAAAGAGTAGACTATGTGTTGGCTATCTTAGACTCTAATATTACAGACTCAAAATCATCAAAACAAAGTTATTACATAATATTACAAGTCTTCAAATCTTTAAGACCTTTGTTCTTGAATCATCATCAAAATCTACAGGCTTCATATCCATGTATGTTCAACATTCATATCCTTGTATGTTCCAACAATGTCCCCCTTTTTTATGATGATCAAAATTTTCTTTTAAAGCCCTGTAATAACCTGTTTTATCTGACACACTAACAAAAACATTAAACATACCAGATAATATTTAAATTTAATAAACATAATAAGAGGCTTTAAATAAATTTCTCCCCCTATTTTGATTATGATCAAAAAATTGAAAGCTCCCCCTCAATAGATGCATAATTTAAAAAATAACTCCCCCTCAAACAAAGCAAAGAAATACAAATTTTATTTCATAATGAAACGTCATTACAAACAAAGAGATATGTGGAAGAGATTAAAACTCATCACTAGCATCGCTATTAAACTGAGAGTCAAACCTATCCTCTAGATTACAAACCCTATCATCTACATCAGAGATACGACGAATGATTTCCTCATGCCGTACTTCAGAAAGGGTGAAAAATTCCTGCATTTTCTGATTCATATCAAATAACATCTCTTCCATAGATTGTCGGGATGCAGGAGGGGCAGAAGATGTTCCATCATTATGAATATGTTCAGAGGGAAACTCAGCAGTAGGAGGCATCTCTTCGTTAGAATCTTCAGAGCATTGTCAGCCATGTTGGGAACGTCGTCTTTGTGAACATAAATGTTATTGACTCGCACCATTTGAAGTTGAGTTAGCATACTATCAAGCATTCGGTTTAAGTTAGTGGTTCTTACCTTTTGTTCCTCTTCAACATTCACTCCTTTGTACTATAAAATGCGAGAGATAAGAAGAGCATAGGGAATTTTAAAAGTAGGATGACGCTTCGGCTTCAGCATGGTCATTGTGACAAGGCTGCCCTAATCGATTGGTTCATTATTCATGATTGCATGAATAATGCGAAGATCTATGGATGAGCATTGGGCAAGGTTGGTTGCCCGGGTACATAAAATCCAGACAAGTAGATGCAGTAGCAGACATTCCTCCTTCTTTAATGGGTCGGCTAGAAGAAGACGCCCAATCTCCATGGAGGGGTTGCGGAGAAAAGAACAGTAAGCCATAATTCTGTCAAAATCATCTAACTCCGCAAAAATATTAATAGTATCATCTCTTACAGGAAAATGTGCAACGTTTTCCCATATATCGTCATCAAGGATGATAGTTACACTCTTGACACGAGAAGTGGCTACTTGATCCCTAAATTTGAAACGAGAATAAAATACCCTAACTAAATCAGGGTAGTATGTACCTTACATTTGGATAAAAGGGAGGACACCTTCAATTTCAAGAAGATTCGGAAAATTGAATCCTCTATTGATGAATTGATCACCAATAATGAATTTTGGAGTAATGATACCTCTTTCCTTCCAGAAGGTGAGATATTCCTGACGACCCTCATCATCTAAGATCCATCCTTCGACAGAATTAGGACGGGGATGAGAGGCAGGAGCAGATCTTCTTCTTGTGGGAATTTTAGCACGAGAAGATGAGGCCATTTTAGGATTAGAAGAAAAACAAGATTGTTTTGGAAGACAAATGAGGTTAGGAGAAGGCAAGAAGGCTTGAATGATGCTAGAATGCTTGGATTCAAGAGTTTGAGGTGTGGAGAAGTGAAATGAAGGCTTCCTATATATAAACAACATGTACAACGGTCATAAACGGTCATTTGGGAGAGAAGAGGAGCCAAAAGAGCCGTTGAAAATGGCTAGTTCATGAAAACTGCCAAGTTTAATCGATTAAAACTTGAAATAATCGATTAAACCAACAACAAACCCATTTAATCGATTAAATCATCTTGTTAATCAATTAAATCAGTAGTTAATCGATTATTTCTTGAAATAATCGATTATTCTAGAGAGTAACTTCAGATTTTGGACAATTAGGTGCAGATAATCGATTATTGCTTCAAATAATCGATTATTCTAGAGAGATCATCAATTTTTTGAGGTTTAGACACATGATAATCTATTAATACCCTACATAATCTATTATAACATTACAAACATGCAAAAACTGATTAATTATGCAGAGTTTAAGCTATTTCTAATATTCCTAAGTCTCTTCTAAGATCATAGAATCTATTCTTGGGAAGAGGTTTAGTAAAAATATCTGTTAATTGATGCTTTGTATCGACATATTCAATTTTACAGTTTCCTTTGCTAATATGATCTCTTAAGAAGTGATGTCTAATCTCTATATGCTTAGTTCTAGAGTGCATTACTGGATTCTTAGTAAGATTTATTGCACTTGTATTATCACACATCAATGGAATATAACTTAGAAAGATACTATAGTCTTCTAATTGTTGTTTCATCCACAAAATTTGAGCATAGAAATTACCAGCAGCAATATATTCAACTTCAGTAGTGGATAAAGCAACACATGCTTGTTTCTTAGAATGCCAAGACATTAATGATGATCCTAACAAATGACATGTTCCACTAGTACTCTTTCTATCTATTTTACATCCACCATAATCAGCATCAGAATAACCTATTAAACTAGGAGAAGCTTCAGATGGATACCATAAACCAAAACCTATAGTTCCTTTTAAATATTTTAAAATTCTTTTTACTGCAGTTAAATGAGATTCTTTTGGACATGCTTGAAATCTAGCACACACACAAACATAATGCATAATATCAGGTCTACTTGCAGTTAATTATAATAGTGAACCTATCATACCTCTATACATAGATTGATTAATTTCCAAACCTGATTCATCCTTGTCTAAATAGCATGAAGTTCCCATGGGTGTATTAGCTTCCTTTGAAGTGTCCATTCCAAACTTCTTGAGAATCTCTTTGCAGTATTTGGTTTGAGAGACAAAAATCTCATCTTTAAGTTGTTTGATTTGAAGTCCAAGGAAGAATGTTAATTCTCCTATCATAGACATTTCAAAATCTCCCTGCATTATCTTAGCAAATTCTACACACAAAGAATTATCAGTTGATCCAAAAATTATATCATCAACATATACTTGAACTAATAAAATATGTTCTTTTACTTTCTTTATAAACAAAGTAGAATCAATTTTTCCTCTAGAAAAATCATTTGAAGTTAGAAAACTACTTAATCTTTCATACCAAGACCTAGGAGCTTGTTTCAAACCATATAATGTTTTCTTCAATTTAAAAATATGATTGGGATAATTAAAATCTTCAAATCCAGGAGGTTGTTCCACATAAACTTCTTCTTTGATAAACCCATTCAGAAATGCACTTTTAACATCCATTTGATATAATTTAAATTTCATCAATGATGCATAAGCAAGAAGTAGAGCCTCTAACCTGGAAATAGGGGCATAAGTTTCATCATAATCAATACCTTCCTCCTGACAGTAACCTTTGGCAACAAGTCTGGCTTTATTCTTTGTTATATTTCCATCTTCATCAAGTTTGTTTCTAAATACCCATTTTGTTCCAATTACTTGATGTGATTCTTCTCTTGGAATTAATTCCCAGACTTGATTCCTTTCAAATTGATTAAGTTCTTCTTGCATTGCTATGCACCATTGGTCATCTTTAAGCGCTTCCTCAACATTTTTGGGTTCTATCTGTGAAACAAAAGCTACAGACATGCATAAATTAGTCATATTTCTAGTTCTTACCCCTTTTGAGATATCACCAATAATATTTTCCATTGAAAGTCCTCTCTGTGATTGTCATTCTTTTGCTAGTTCAGTTGGTTGAGAAGGTTCATTCTCATTCAAATACAATTCTTCAAGAGCCTCTCTTATGTACTCATCATCACCTGTAAGTTCTTTATTTGACTCAAGAGGATTTCCCCCAAGGTCTACAATTTCATCAAAGGTGACATGTACAGATTCTTCAACATTTAAAATTCTTCTATTAAACACTCTATATGCTTTGCTAGTTAGTGAATAACCTAAGAAAATGCCCTCATCGGCTTTTGAGTCAAATTTTTCTAAGTTGTCCTTTCCATTATTTAACACAAAGCATTTACATCCAAATATTTTCAAATGAGCAACATTAGGCTTTCTACCATTTAACAATTCATAAGGAGTTGATTTTATAATTGGCCTAATAAGCATCCTATTCAAAACATAACATGCAGTACTTACAGCTTCAGCCCAAAAATATTTAGGAACATTTGATTCATTTAACATTGTTCTAGCATGTTCCTCTAGTGACCTATTTTTCCTTTCAACTACACCATTTTGTTGGGGAGTCCTAGGTGCAAAAAAATTATGCAATATTCCATTTTCCTCACAATAATTTTCAAACCTTTCATTTTGAAACTCACCACCATGGTCACTTCTTAAAACTTTAATTTTTAAGTCTTTCTCATGTTGAATTTGCTTTGCAAACTTCCTAAAGACCTTAAAACCTTCACTTTTCAATGTTAAGAAAAATGTCCAAGTATATCTAGAAAAGTCATCAACAATCACAAGAGCATAATAATTTCCACCAAAACTTTTTATCCTAGAAGGACCAAATAAATCTAAATGTAATAATTGTAAAGGTTTTGATGTGGAAATAACATTCTTTGATTTAAATGATGATTTTACTTGTTTACCACTTTTTGACATGCATCACATAATCTATCTTTTTCAAATTTTAACTTAGGCAAATCAACAACTAAGTCCTTTGATATTAATTTGTTTAAATGATGCATATTTATATGAGCCGCTCTCTTATGTCATAACCATGAGTTCTCTTCCTTAGCAACTAAGCATGTTATACTAGTATCATGTATATAATCCAAATCAATCAAATATATATTATTATGTCTAATGCCTTTCAATGCTACATTTTCGGAATCTATCAAATGTATGGTACAAAATTTACTTTCAAAGATTACCTTGAATCCTTTGTCACAAAGTTGACTTATACTTAGGAGATTATGCTTTAGCCCATCAACAAGAAGCACATCTTTATCTCCAAAGTGTTTGCACCACCTATATTTCCAATTCCAAGAACCTTTCCTTTGTTGTCGTCCCCATAGGTTACATATCCTTGTTCTTTAGCTTTGAAACTTACAAATTTCGTTTTGTCTCTGTCACCGCCGTCAAAACGAGGCGGTCGGAGCGACGCGATGGTTTTTTCGACCCTCTTTGATTTTCGCGTTTTTTATGGGTGGGTACAACGTCCTTAGGTTGTCCGATTACCGGGCTAACCTAGAGACGAGGTTTTCGAAAAGTGTTCTTGGGTTGTCCGATAACCGTGCTAACCCAAGAACGGATTTTGAAGGGTTCGTGGAGTCGCCACCGATGTTTTTACAGGAAACATTGGAAAAGGGGTTTAAAAAGGCGTTGGTTTTCGCAAGCCAACTTTGGTCATTAGAACCAGAGTTGGGTAAGGGAGTTAGTTACGTGTAAAGGAAGTGTTAGTTCCTTTACGACGCCCCTTCCGGGTTCCCTATGATAGGCCGGCTACTTTGGATAAATAATTAAACTGGAAAATTGCGCTTTTACCCTTTTATTGTGCGGTATCTAAAGATTACGACTACATGGCCCTAGCGTCTATTTCATAATTCTAAATGAAAGCGGTAAAATTAAAGAGAGAGGGTGTACCTCCAAAGCAAGCTTTTTGTATTTCTCTTTAAAGAATGGGTGCTTTTTGGCAACCCTTCACTCTACAAGCTCTCAGAAACTCCGGAAATGCCTCGGAGGGATTCTAAAGAAGATTTAGAACGCTCAATTTATGCCTAGAGACACTCAGAAACTCCGGAAATGCTTCGGAGGGGTTCTAGAGAGAGAAAATCTAGAGAGAAGGGAGAGCTACTGTGCTTGGTGTCCTGAAATGAGGGGGGGAGAGCCCCTATTTATAGTTTTTCGCGCCTGACAGGTCGAGACCGCCGTCTCATCTGACAGGGTCGAGACCGCCGTCTGGACAATCCAGACTGCTGTCTCGACCATGGCAGGGAGTTGAGGCCGCCATCTGGATAATCCAGACCGCCGTCTCGACTAGGCAGAAGTCGAGACCGCCGTCTGGATAATCGAGACGGCGGTCTCGTCCCTAGTGTGAGGCGAGATGGCGGTCTGGTCCTTCCAAACGACGGTCTCGCCCCTTCAGGGCGAGAAACTTTATTTTCCGGGCCAAAAAACCCTCCTATCTTAGTACGGGGGCCTAATAGTCTCTCCTAGTGGCTTGTTAGGCTTCGGCCGTCTTCAAATAGGAAGCTTTCTGACTTTATTTGGAGGTCGGGCAAGATTTAGGGTCTACAGCTGCCCCCCCTTTACTCGACCAGTCGACTGCTGGCCTTTTTTGCCATGGTGATCGACAGGAGGGTAAAGGAGTTGACCCTCTTGCCCGGTTTCCCTTCGGACGTCCCGTCTTGTGGCGGATGATCCTCTGGGGAGATGTTGTATTTGTGCGCCTCTGGGATACTACTCCTGACGTAGCCGATCCCTTTGGTTGACACGTGGTAGAACCTCCGGATACTACTCCTGACGTAGCCGATCCTTCAGTTGATGGGTATAAACCCCCTATCAGGCTGGTAGTTACAGTCCGTTGTGTGGGACTGGATGGGTATGAACCCCCCATCAGGCTGGTACGGTCCATTGTGTGGGACCGGATGGGTATGATCCCCCCATCAGGATGGTACGGTCCATTGTGTGGGACCGGATGGGTATGATCCCCCCATCAGGGTGGTACGGTCCGTTGTGTGGGACCGGATGGGTATGATCCCCCCATCAAGGTGGTACGGTCCGTTGTGTGGGACCGGATGGGTATGATCCCCCCATCAGGGTGGTAGTTACAGTCCGTTGTGTGGGACTGGATGGGTATGAACCCCCCATCAGGCTGGTACGGTCCGTTGTGTGGGACCGGATGGGTATGATCCCCCCATCAGGGTGGTACGGTCCGTTGTGTGGGACCGGATGGGTATGATCCCCCCATCAGGGTGGTAGTGGCGGCTTACAACTCAGGTGGCTCATGCGCCATTTCACTGGGGAGTGATTTCTGTGTTGGTAGATGTTTCTTGGACTTGATGATCGTCCGGGCTGCGCCAGCGATTTTGTTGGTTGTCCATCCAGCTTTGTAGGTTGCTGGGGATTCTTTGTTTTTTTTCTTTTGGTGATGTTTATCCGATCCTTGCTGGTTGGTCGGGTTCTTCTCTTCTTCTTTTTTTTTTTTTTTTTTGTTCGACTCTTGGCGGTCGATTTTTATTGGTTGAGGTGATGGCTTAATCCTGCCTTTTTCTCGCGGTTTTAGATTTTGGCTTTTTTCTTGAGCGTATGCCTTTTCTCTTTTAGTTTTCTTTTTATTACGCTTGACTTCTTTGGGAAGGATGGCAAAAGGGTCGGTGAAGTCGTATCGGGATGCCTTTATGCAAACATGAAAATGGTCTTTTTGGATGCTTGTCTATGTACTTTTGTTTGTTTTACTCTTGGCAAAATATTTTTTGTACGACTATTTGTGTGTGTGTGGATGTTTTTTTATGCAATTTTGTTAGTTGTGGGCAATCTAGAAAGTAACTGGTATTTTCCTTCTTTTTGTTCGCTCGTGACTATTCTTTTTTTTGTACTCTTGTTCTAACCCAATCTTTTGCCTAGACCGCCCTTTGCGGGTTTTTGATCTAGCGGGTTTTGATTCTTCGCTTTGAGATATTTTGATGGGCTTTTTCCTTTTTACGAAAGCCTTATCTTTTGCTTAGACCGCCCTTTGCGGGTTTTTGATCTAGCAGGCTACCTTGTACTTTTTACTTGGGACGGCCCTGGTTGGTGATGTTCGTCTTTTGTTTTTATGCTTTCTTGGATTGCTTGTTTTATGCATGCTCATATTTCATTAATACAGAGGCATTTACAAGTAGGTAAAGAGGGGAAAAGACAATTTTATTGATATAAACAAATAGTTTATTTTTTTACATGGGGGTTTACAAAGGAATTTGTAAGCAAGGTTGGCTAAACTGTATGAGGATGCCACAATCATGTTTGTGATCTCTGTTTCCCTATTTTTCCTGGTCCCTTTGGTTGAGATGCTCGAATCCGGAGTGAAGACCATGCGAAGTCTGCTTGCTTTTGTGAAGGTATTACCTTAGTCGTCTTTGCGGTTTTCGGCTAAGGTGGTCATTGCTCTTCTCTTTTTTTTTTTTTTTTTTTGCACCTCTACTTTTTGCCTAGGACATGTCTTAGCGAGGTATGTAGGCCCTATCTTTTGCCCAGGATGCTCTTTGCGAGTTTTCATCCTGGCGGGTCATGAGCAATGTCTTTTTAGGCGTAATATTTTTTCACCGCATCTGAGTTGACAGGGTATCGGAGCTCTTCTCCATCCATATTGGTGAGGATAAGGGCTCCTCCTGAGAAGGCTCGCTTGACCACAAAGGGTCCTTCGTAGTTGGTTGCCCATTTCCCGATTTTGTCTTTCTGGGCTGGAAGCAGTTTCTTTCTCACCAGATCCCCTTCTTGGAAAGTGCGAGGATTGACCTTCTTGTCGTAGGCTTTCTTGATCTTCTTTTGATAAGTTTGCCCTCGACATATGGCGTCTAGCCGGTTTTCTTCGATTAGGTTCAATTGATCATACCGACTTTGGACCCATTCAGCCTCTGTTAATTTGGCTTCCATGACGACTCACAGAGAGGGTATTTCGACCTCTACTGGTAGTACGGCCTCCATCCCGTATACGAGGGAAAACGGGGTAGCCCCTGTGGAGGTCCGTACCGACGTTCGGTAACTGTGCAAGGCGAAAGGAAGCATTTCATGCCAATCTTTGTAGGTGACCACCATTTTCTGGATAATTTTCTTGATATTTTTATTAGCTGCCTCTACTGCACCGTTCATCTTTGGTCGGTACGGGGAGGAATTGTGGTGCTGGATTTTGAAGTCTTGGCATAATTCCTCCATCATCTTATTGTTGAGGTTGGTCCTGTAGACCCCAAATCTTGCCCGGCCTCCAAATAAAGTCAGAAGATCCCCTATTTGAAGACGGCTGAAGCCTAACAAGCCACTAGGAGAGACTATTAGGCTCCCGTACCAAGATAGGAAGGTTTTTTGGCTAAAAATACATCGCTTGAGCGAGGACACCTGGAAAAATTTGGGACTCTCGGGTCCTGTCTCGCTCAAGCGACTGGTGTACTCGCTTAAGCGACGGATGCTTCAAACAAGGGGACTTCCGGGTCAAGTCTCGCTCAAGCGACTGATGTACTCGCTTGAGCGACGGATGCTTCGAACAAAGGGGACTCCCGGGTCAAGTCTCGCTCAAGCGACTGGTGTACTCGCTTGAGCGATGGATGCTCCAGGGAGACGGCGGTCTGGATTATCCAGACGGCGGTCTCGACCCTATGACACGAACGAGACGGCGGTCTCGAATTCCGAGACGGCGGTCTCGACCCTGTCAGACGAGAACGGCGGTCTCGACCCTGACAGCGCGAAAAACTATAAATAGGGGTCCTCCCCCCCTCATTTCCACACCAGGCAGCAAGAGCTCTCCCTTCTCTCTAGATTTTCTCTCTCTAAGAACCCCTTCGAGGCATTTCCGGAGTTTCTAAGCGTCTTTAGGCATAGATTGAGCGTTCTAAATCTTCTTAAGAATCCCTCCGAGGAATTTCCGGAGTTTCTGAGAGTGTAGAGTGAAGGGTTGCCAAAACGCACCCTCTTTTCTGAATATAAAGCTTGCTTTGGAGGTGCATATCCTCATTCTCTATTCTTTAAAATTACCGCTATTTAAATTATGCAATAGAAGCTAGGGCAATGTAGTCACATATTTAAAATCCGCATAATAAAAAGGGTAAAATTGCAATTTTCCAAGTTTAATTATTCACAAATAAAGTCGGCCTGTCATAGGGAACTCGAAAGGGGCGTCGTAAAGGGACTAACACTCCCTTTACACGTAACTAACTCCCTTACCCAACTCTGGTTCTAATGACCAAAGTTGGTTTTTGAAAACCAACGCCTTTTAAAACCCCTTTTCCGATGTTTATGGTAAAAATATCGATGGCGACTCCATAGAACCCAAAATAAATAAGTCCTTGGGTTAGCCCGGTTGTCGGACAACTCAAGGACACTTTTCGAAAACCTCGTCTCCAGATTAGCCCGATTATCGGACAGCCTGAAGACGTTGTAACCACCAATAAAAAACGCGAAAACAAGAGGGTCGATAAAACCATCGCGTCGCTCCGACCGCCCCTCTTTTGGGAGGCGGCGACAGGTCCCATTATCAGTAATGAGCTTATGAGGGATGTCGTACCGACATATAATGTTTTTCTTGATGAAGGTGGTCACCACTTTCCGGGTTACTTGTGCGTATGATGCCGCCTCAACCCACTTGGTGAAATAGTCGATTGCTACCAATATGAAGCGATGGTCGTTGGACGCTTTGGGTTCGATGGGTCTGATGACATCCATGCCCCACATAGAAAATGGCCATGGTGTAGCCAGGTTACTAAGAGGTGCGGGCGGCACGTGAATGTTATCGGCGTATACTTGGCACTTGTGACATTTCTTGGCATATTGGTGACAATTAGCTTCCATCGTGGACCAATAGTACCCTGCCCTGAGGATTTTCTTTGTCATGACATGCCCGGGTGCATGGGTTCCAAAAGTCCCCTTGTGGATTTCTCTTATTAGGGTTTGAGCTTCTTCTCGATCCACACACCTTAAGAGAGTGGAATCGGGGCTCTTTTTGTAGAGGGTTCCTTCAATCAACGTGAAACCTACAGCCCTTTTGCGAATGGTTCGCTTATCATTGTCACTGATTCCTTCAGGATATTCGCCCTTTATAAGGTACCGCTTGATGTCATGGTACCAGGGGTTTTGATCGTGCTCGCTATTTACTGCCATGCAGAAAGCTTGTTTGTCATGTAGTTTGACTTGAATGATTGGCATCTCATGTTCCTGATCCAGGGCAAACATGGATGATAGAGTGGCGAGGGCGTCAGCAATTTGGTTGTCTTCCCGAGGGATGTACTGAAAAATGATGCTTTCCATTCTCGAGATCAGCTCGCGGATGTACTCTAGATATGGGATTAATTTGGAGTTTCGGGTTTCCCATTCACCTTTAAGTTGGTAGATGACAAGGGATGAATCACCGAATATTTTGATTTTGGTAACCCCATGATCTAAAGCCGCTTGGATTCCTAGTGCACATGCTTCGTATTCAGCCATGTTGTTGGTGCAATCGAAATTAAGCCTGGCCGTTACAGGAATGTGTTTCTTTTCGGGGGATATCAAAATAGCTCCTACCCCGTGTCCAAGCATGTTTGAAGCCCCATCGAAGAACATGGTCCACATCTCTTCTTTGGTCTCTTCGTGTTCGATGTGCATGATATGCTCATCGGGGAAGTCATCTTGTAAGGATTGGTATTCGTCTGTGGATCCATGGGCTAGATAATCCGCTAGGGGACTTCCTTTAATAGCTTTCTGGGTGACGTGAATGATGTCAAATTCTGAGAGGAGAACCTGCCACCTAGCTATTCTTCCAGTTAAAACGGGCTTCTCGAAGAGGTATTTGATCGGATCCATTTTGGAGACCAACCATGTTGTATGTCGAGCCATATACTGTCTGAGACGTTGAGTGACCCACACCAATGCGCAACAAGTTTTTTCGAATGGTGTATAACGGGTTTCGTAGTCCGAGAATTTCTTACTGAGATAATAAATGGCCCGTTCCTTTTTTCCGGTTTCATCATGCTGGCTAAGCACACATCCCATGGACTCTTCGAGGATTGATAAATATAGGATCAGAGGTCTCCCTTCAACGGGGGGTACCAACACTGGTGGATTGGTTAAACAAGTTTTGATTTTGTCGAACGCTTGTTGGCATTCTTCATTCCACACCGTTGGTTGATTTTTGCGCAACAGTTTAAAGATGGGTATACACTTATCCGTCAACTGTGCGATGAAACGGGCAATGTAGTTTATCCGGCCCAGAAAACCTCTGACCTCCTTTTCCGTGCTTGGTGGAGGCATTTCCAAAATTGCCTTGGTTTTGTCGGGATCCACCTCGATTCCTCTTTCACTGACGATGAACCCTAGGAGTTTTCGTGATCATACTCCGAAAGTACATTTTGCCGGGTTCAGTTTGAGTTGATACTTCCGAAGTCGATCAAAAAGTTTTCGAAGATATTGAATGTGGTCCATTTCATTTCTGGACTTGGCGATCATGTCGTCCACATATACTTCTATTTCTTTGTGGATCATGTCATGGAATAGTGTGACCATAGCCCTTTGGTAGGTAGCCCCTGCATTTTTCAGCCCAAACGGCATTACCCGATAGCAGAAAGTGCCCCATGGTGTAATGAAGGAGGTTTTTTCTCTATCCTCGATGGCCAGCTTGATCTGGTTATACCCCGCATACCCGTCCATGAAGTAATACAGCGTGTTGGTAGCGGTATGGTCTACCAGCGTGTCTATGTGCGGTAGGGGAAAGTCATCTTTTGGACTTGCTCGATTGAGGTCCCTATAATCCACGCAAACCCTGACCTTCCCGGTTTTTTTGATGACGGGTACTATATTGGCCAACCATTCTAGGTATTTGGAAACCACCAGGAAATTGGCATCCAATTTCCTTTGCACCTCCTCCTTTATCATTAAGGACCAGTCGGGCTTGATTCTTCTAAGTTTTTGCTTTACAGGTCGGCACCCCTCCTTTAGTGGCAATTTGTGTTCCACTATACTCGTGTCAAGCCTTGGCATGTCATGGTACGACCAAGCAAATACATCCACATATTCCCTCAGAAGTTGTATCAGTCCCTTTTTCATGCTACTTTCCATTTGGGTGCCGATGTTTACTCTTTTCTCCTCATCGTCTTTTCCTAAATTGACAGTTTCTATTTCCTCTTGATGCGGTTGTATGATGCGTGTTTCCTTTTCTATCATCCTTTGCATATCTGGAGAAATGGTCTCCTGCTCACTGTCGGACTTAATCCATTCGTCCTCCATTTCCAGGGTCCACGGAGATTCATCAATCATAGACATGATGTGTTTTAGGTTCTGTTTTAGTCATAGATTTTATTATTCAATTTATTTTTGAAAGAATAATAAATGAAAGAGGGAAAAGAATGAATTATGACAAAATGCCTCGTATATTGATGAAAATGAGAATGTATTTACAAGCCCTTTTAATCAAAATTCCTGCGGCCACGGGCGGGGACCGTAGGAGATATAGAGAAAAGCTTAAAAAAGAAAATATCCTAGGGCTGATCCTCCCAGTCCTCCCTCTCTGCTACTCTGGTTTCGACAGAGGTTTGTCGTCCGTGCTGGAGGCAGAGGCGTCGAAAGTAATCGACCCGGCGTCGATTAGTTCTTGGACCCGATACTTAAGGGTCAAGCAGTTCTCTATAGAGTGACCGGGTGAGCCCGAATGGTAAGCACATTTTTCGTTCGGCTTATACCATTCGGGGTAGGGAGGCTCCAACTGTTTCTTGGGAGGGATGCAGGTCAGGAGCTTAGCCTCCAGCAGCTGAGGTAGCAGCAGTCCATAGGAAGTGGAGATTGGAGTGAACTTCCTCTCTTTCTTGCGGGGTTGCCTGGCTGTTTGTGAGGTAGAAGAAGGAGTGGCAAAATTGATTGCATGCACAGATTCGTCCTTCTTCTTGCCAGCCTGCTTCCTGAATGAGACTCCAGCTTGGGAAGACTGTGATATCTTCCCGCACCTCAATCCCTGCTCTACTCTTTCCCCTATAGTGACTATGTCTGAAAAGAGATTGGAGGTACTGGCTATCACCTTATCGTAGTACGCTCCTGTCAATGAGTCGATGAACATAGCCACTATCTCCTTGTCCGTCAAAGGAGGCTCTATCTGGGCTGCCATTTCCCTCCACCTCTGGGCGTACGCTTTGAAGGGCTCGTCGTTCCTCTTACTCAGAGTCCTGAGGTCTGACCTGTCGGGGGTCAGATCGATGTTGTATCGGTAACGATGGAGAAAAGCGTCAGCCAACTGTTTCCAGTTCTGGACCTGCCCTCTCTCTAACTGCATGTACCAGTTGAGAGCCGTGTCCGCCAGACTCTCCTGGAAGCAATCGATCAGGAGTTTCTCGTTGTCAGCATGGGCGGCCATCTTACGACAATACATCGTAAGATGGTTCTTAGGGCAGGTCATCCTGGCGTACTTGGGGAAGTCCGGGATTTTAAATTTGGGAGGGAAGTGGATGTTCTTCACGAGGCACATGTCAGCCACCTCCCTGACGTCGAAGTTATGCCCTTCAACCGCCTTTAGCCTCTCCTCCAAGGCGGAGAGTTGTTGTTTGGACACTTCTGGGGTAAGGATGCGTGTAGTCTTAGCATCCTTCCAGCCAAAGAAGTATTCTTCCTCCTCTTCCTCATGAGGAGGGACATGTTCAGCTTGGCCTTCGCCCTTGCTCTGACCCTGGCGCACGACCTCCATTAATTGGGCCACCTGCTCGCGGAGGGTATTGACCTCTGCAGTGAGCTTTCGGTTCTGCTCTTCTAAATTTTCCATTGCTCTTGCCTTTTGTGCACGAGTGCGAGTAGGGAGAGGACCGACCACTTTCTAGAATGCCCGAAAAAGTTTTATTAATGCATGTTGAGTGCTTAGACTAACATGAATATGCTTATGCATGAGAGATTTTATTTAAATGATGCCGAATGCACTCTCATTTTTTATTTTCTCTCTTGGTTTTTCTTTTACTCATGGAATGATGTAGTATGGATGAGTTTGACTTTGTCGGAAGTTATTTATTTTTGATGTTTTTGTATTTTTATTTGATGTTTATTTTATAGCCTTTTATCTCTTCCGTCGAAGCTGCGTGGCTACTTAGCTTACAAAGAACTCGAAACCAGGCTAGCTAAAAGGCAGACTGTCCGAGATAAAATATGGCTTTATGCGAAAGAATATTTAGCGTCCCTTATCTCTTACGTCGAAGCTGCGTGGCTACTTAGCTTACAAAGAACTCGAAACCAGGCTAGCTAAAAGGCGGACTGTCCGAGATAAGGGTGTTTATTTGTGAAAAATATTTTTTGTGATTTTGTTACTGTTGTTTGTTTATGCTATGCAACATACAAATGCAACAATCATATGCACACGCAATTCGATCATCCCGAACAGGCGAGATTTTGTTTTTATCACGAGGTAGGGTTTTCGTGCGAGAAAAGTGCATTGGTCGGGGTAGGTTCTAACTGTTCTCACCGAGGCTAAGGCCCCCAAGGTGCCCCCATTATAGGGTCCCCACTCTCCAGCCGTCCGACCATGCTCAACACTAAGGCCAGAGTCGGTCTTGTTGCCAAAAGAGGAAGGTTATCACCTTGAGTGGTGGTTTCCGACCACACTGGTGGGCACAAGGCCCTAACTACAGCGAACCGTACCTGCCACCCACTCCCTATGGTTATCGCACTTGGCCCCGGGTATAGAGGGAACTGTAATGTGCAAGGGTTTGTGTGCAATTTATATTTCAATCAATTGCGTAAGTATAAGCAACAATTATTTGAAAGCCAAACAATAAAGCATGTTATAATACAAGGTAGGGTAAAAGCGCTATTTTCTTGGTTTAATTATTTTTAAGCTGGCCCATCACTAAATGGGATCAACTCTCTAGGCTTCCCCAGTGGAGTCGCCATCTGTCGCCGCCGTCAAAACGAGGCGGTCGGAGCGACGCGATGGTTTTTTCGACCCTCTTTGATTTTCGCGTTTTTTATGGGTGGGTACAACGTCCTTAGGTTGTCCGATAACCGGGCTAACCTAGAGACGAGGTTTTCGAAAAGTGTTCTTGGGTTGTCCGATAACCGGGCTAACCCAAGAACGGATTTTGAAGGGTTCGTGGAGTCGCCACCGATATTTTTACCGGAAACATCAGAAAAGGGGTTTAAAAAGGCGTTGGTTTTCGCAAACCAACTTTGGTCATTAGAACCAGAGTTGGGTAAGGGAGTTAGTTACGTGTAAAGGAAGTGTTAGTTCCTTTACGACGCCCCTTCCGGGTTCCCTATGATAGGCCGGCTACTTTGGATAAATAATTAAACTGGAAAATTGCGCTTTTACCCTTTTATTGTGCGGTATCTAAAGATTACGACTACATGACCCTAGCGTCTATTTCATAATTCTAAATGAAAGCGGTAAAATTAAAGAGAGAGGGTGTACCTCCAAAGCAAGCTTTTTGTATTTCTCTTTAAAGAATGGGTGCTTTTTGGCAACCCTTCACTCTACAAGCTCTCAGAAACTCCGGAAATGCCTCGGAGGGATTCTAAAGAAGATTTAGAACGCTCAATTTATGCCTAGAGACACTCAGAAACTCCGGAAATGCTTCGGAGGGGTTCTAGAGAGAGAAAATCTAGAGAGAAGGGAGAGCTACTGTGCTTGGTGTCCTGAAATGAGGGGGGGAGAGCCCCTATTTATAGTTTTTCGCGCCTGACAGGTCTAGACCGCCGTCTCATCTGACAGGGTCGAGACCGCCATCTGGACAATCCAGACCGCCGTCTCGACCATGGCAGGGAGTCGAGACCGCCGTCTGGATAATCCAGACCGCCGTCTCGACTAGGCAGAAGTCGAGACCGCCGTCTGGATAATCGAGACGACGGTCTCGTCCCTAGCGTGAGGCGAGACGGCGGTCTGGTCCTTCCAGATGGCGGTCTCGTCCCTTCAGGGCGAGAAACTTTATTTTTCGGGCCAAAAAACCCTCCTATCTTAGTACGAGGGCCTAATAGTCTCTCCTAGTGGCTTGTTAGGCTTCGGCCGTCTTCAAATAGGAAGCTTTCTGACTTTATTTGGAGGCTGGGCAAGATTTGGGGTCTACAGTCTCCGGTCATATGTTTTGAGCATCCACTATCAAGATACCACATAGACTTCTTTGATTTGGGAGTTTCCTACAAAACAAGAACATTGTAATCTTAGGTCTCCATAACTTTTGGGTCCTTGGGGTTAGAGACAAACAAGTCATTTAACAATAGGAACCTAAACGTATTTTCCTTTAGGAACACCAAAATGCTTAATTTTACATCTATTTGAGGTATGACCATGTTTCATACAATAAAAGAATGCTTTAGATGTAGTTTTTGAATATGATGCATTTCTAACTATAGACGCTTTAGTTCCTTTTTCAACCCATACTCTTCTATTTTTAATTTTAGGCTTTTTCAAAGGAACATGATGGTTTTCTCTATTTTGAGCAATAACAACTTTATCCTTATTATTGTTACTTATTTCCTTCTCGGCTTTATCAAGCAAATGATTAAGTATATCAATATCATATTCATACTCTTTACATGATGCACATGCTATATTCTTATTATCTTTTTCATCTATACATACAATTTTCGTTTCTAAGGTTTCCTTTTCCTCTAAACATGCAATTTTCGTTTTTAAGGACTCCACATCCTTTTCGGATCTATTCAAACTCTTTTTCATAGCTTTGTATTCATTTTTCAAGTCCTTAAAAGCATTAAAAAATTCTTCATATGCATTTTGTAATTCATCAAAGTTATTTTCATCATCACTTGAAGATGAGTCGGAATCACTAACCTCAAAGTCGGCAGATATATTATCATTTGACATCAAGCAAATGTTAGCTTCTATTTCTGAATCACTTGACTCCGAACTCGAATCACTATTGTCCCAAGCGATGTAGGCTTTCTTCTTGAAGAATTTTTGCCTTTGTTACCTTCATTCTTCTTGTTTGGACATTCGGTTTTCACATGTCCTGTTTCACCACAACCATAACATTTGATATTTAAGGAAGTATTTTCTCTTACCTTTCCCTTACCTTTGAATGGATGTTTCGCTTTGGCTTTCATGAATTTGGTAAATTTCTTTATCATAAGACTCAATTCTTCTTCTTCATTCTCCGAGTCTTCTTCTTCCTTTTTACTCTTACCTTTGGAAATTTCAGTTTTGAAGGCTAAGTTCCTCTTTTGGTGTTGACCTTCTTCATCATTTAGCCTTCCTAGTTCAAGCTCATGCTCTCTCAATTTTCCAAAGAGCACTGCCATAGAAATTGTGGCAAGGTTTTGTGGTTCCGTGATGGTCGTCACCTTAGGTTGCCATTTCCTATCCAAAGATTTCAAATTTTTTACGTTTAGTTCATCAACATAAAAAATTTTACCTAACCTGGTGAGATGGTTCACAATCTATGTGAAATGCTTTTGAATGTCAAAGATCGTTTCTCCTTGTTACATTCGAAACATCTCATATTCTTGGATTAGTGAATTTTTCTGTGTTGTCTTAACGTCGTCGATACCTTCGTGGGTCACTCTTAACATTTCCCACATCTCTTGAGCACTTTTACAAACGGAAATCCTGTAAAACTCATCAAGGGTTAACGTAGATGAAATTATATTTCTAGCCCTAACATCATATTTTGCTTTTCTATTTTCTTCCGTTGTCCATCTAGAAAATGGTTTAGGAACATCTACTCCGTTTTCAGAAATTTTAGGAATATAGGAACCTTTTAAAATTGCGTCTCAAACACCTCTATCAACAGACTCTTAAAATATTTGCATTCTAACTTTCCAAAAGGGATAATTTTGACCCGCAAAGAGTGGGGGTCTATTGATAGAAACACCCTCGACAATCGTTTGATTTTGTCCGGCCATTTTCGAAAAATTTGAATGACTATCAAAGCAAGCTTTGATACCACTTGTTAGAATCGCGCAACGGAATGTTTGCGTATCCGGACAAAAACCAAGAGGGGGGTGAATTGGTTTCTTAACAAAAATTAGGGTTTTAAAAATTTCTCCAAATTTAACCGATTAAAATGTTGTGTAAAGTAAATAGAGCAAGATGATTTATACTGGTTCGGATCAAAAGACCCTACGTCTAGTTGCTAATCACTCAAACAGAGGATTATTGTTGTCACTATAATCACAGTTTTACAAACAGATAACAATTGAAAAGATAAGGTAACAAAAACACCTCTCTTGAGTCACTCAAGGGATGAAGAACAGTTTTCCCTAGAGACGGCACAACACACAATCCACCAAGAAAACCCACTTAGTGATTCTTATTGCTTCTAGCCCACACTAGGTTCCAAAAGCCCCTTTTTCCTCCAAAAAATAGTTCTCTGGCAGTCACAGCTCTCAACTATTGTTTTGAAAAAGGTTGTTCACTTTGTAGAGAGCCTTAGAGAACCTTAAGTAGACAGATTAAGGTTTGAGAATTGGGAATTTTCGAAACCTGATGAATTGGGACTAGGGTTTTCGAAACTTGGTCCAATTTTGAAATTTGAAACACATATATGACTGAAATAATTGATTATCTTGAGTGTTAATTGATTATTACAGAGCCAAAATCACCAGGAACCCATAACCACGCGGTTTAATCGATTATTTGAGCTATTAATCGATTAACAGCCCTGTTAATCGATTAACAGGAGCTTTAATCGATTATTCTAGAGAGCTGATATAGAAAATGGTTTTTCTCTCTGTAATAATCGATTATCCTTCCTTTTAATTGATTAATCCAGTGTGTTTTTGATAAAAATGAGTTTTTGAAGCTTATAAAGAGTAGACTATGTGGTGACTATCTTAGACTCTAATATTACAGACTTAAAATCATCAAAACAGAGTTATTACATAATATTACAAGTCTTCAAATCTTTAAGACCTTTGTTCTTGAATCATCATCAAAATCTACAGGCTTCATATCCATGTATGTTCAACATTCATATCCTTGTATGTTCCAACAGTCTCCGGCTCACTGTCAGTTTCGACCCATTCGCCTTCGGCTTTCGGATCCCACAAATATTCATCAATCACAGACATGATTGTTTTTAAGGGTTCTATTTTTAGGTATAGATTTTATTATTCAATTATTTTGAAAGAATAATAAATATAAGAGGGAAAAGAATAACTATGTACGAAAAATGCCTCGTGTATTGTAATGAAAGAAAAGATACAAAATGCCCTTTTAAACGATGATCTCACGGGCACAGGCTGGGACCGCAAGAGATACAGAAAAAGAAGAAAAAACAACCCTAACAACTAGTCCTTCCCGTCCAACCCCATCACTCTGGTTGTGACAGAGGCTTGACTTCTATGCTGGGAGCGAGAGCTTCAAAGGTGACCCACCCACCGTCTATTAATTCCTGGACCTTGTATTTTAAGGCTCGAAAGTTCTCTATTGAATGTCCAGGGGGACCTGAGTGGTAAGCACATTTCTCATTAGGCTTATACCACTCGGGGTAAGGTGGGTCCATCTTCCTCGGCGGGACGTATGCAAGGAGCTTGCCCTCTACCAGTTTAGGTAACAAACTCCCATAAGAAGTTGGAAGGGGGGTGAACTTCCTTTCCTGTCTCTGGGATTGCCTAGTTGGCTTTGAAGAGGAAGAAGGAGCGGTGAGGCTGATGGCATTTGCGTTCTCCTCCTTCTTCCTGCCTAAGGATTTCTTGAATGATGAGTTGGAGGAGGAAGGCTGCACTATCCTTTCACTTTTCAATCCCTGCTCCACCCTCTCGCCTATGGTGACTACGTCTGAAAAAAGAGTTGACGTGTTCCCTATCATTTTATCGTAATAGGGTCCAATCAATGAATTGATGAATATAGACACAATCTCCTTGTCTGATAGCGGAGGCTCTACTTGGGCGGCCAACTCCCTCCATCACTAGGCATACGCTTTAAAGGATTTGTCGCTTCTTTTGCTTAAAGCTTGAAGATTTGACCTATTGGGGGTCAGATCGATGTTGTACTTATAGCGACGAAGAAAGGCGTCTGCTAGCTGCTTCCAGCTCTGGACCTGTCCCCTCTCTAACAGCATATACCAATTCAAAGCTGAATCGGCTAGACTCTCCTGGAAGCAGTGTATTAGGAGTTCTTCGTTATCAGCGTGGGGAGCCATCTTGCGACAATACATGGTAAGATGACTCCTGGGACAAGTCATTCCAATGTAGTTCGGGAAGTCAGGGGCCTTGAATTTTGGAGGGAGACGAATGTTCTTAACAAGGCACATATCGGTTGCCTCCTTTACGTTAAAGATATGTCCTTCCATGGCCCTGAGCCTCTCATCTAGGGCAGAGATTTGCTGCTTGGAGACTTCGGGGGGCTGGATGAGTACCGCCCTTGCCTCAGATTGCACGGGGGCCTTTTGCTCGAAGAGGAACTCCTCTTCCTCTTCTTCCTTGTGGCAAGAGGCACGATCGCCTTGAGTCTCCCCTTTATTTTGGCTCTGTTGGCGCATCAACTCCAACATTTGCACCATTTGCTCTCTTAATGAGTTGACTTCAACAGTGAGCTTGCGATTTTATTCTTCCAAAATCTCCATAGCCTTTGCTTTTTGTACGCGGGTTCGAACGGGGAGAGGACCAACCACTTTCTTCGATGCACAAGAATTTTATTAATAAAATGAATGATAAGTGTGGGATTAGTATTTTTTAAGACAATGACTTAGGTATCATCCTTTGAGCTTACGCTCTGCGGGGTACCCTACCCACTTTTGTGTAATGGTTCCTTCCCTGTCGAAGATCACCATATACCTTAGCACATATGTCCCTTCCCTGTGGATGGTTACAAATGTGCTTGGGGCCTCTTTCATCTTTGTCTTAAAGATATCTAATGCCCCCTAGCATGAACGTGCTTTATGCATGAGAGATTTTTATAATGATGTTGATGTGCTCTCCTTTTATTTTTCTCTCTTGGTTTTTTTTTGCTCATGACATGATGCGACATGAGTGATTTGACTTTGCCAAAAACGTATTATGGGTTTTAACATTTTTCTTTTACTGGATTTATTTGGTTTTATTTTATGGCCTTTTATCTCTTCTGTCGAACTGCGTGGCTACTTAGCTTACAAAGAACCTAAAACCAGGCTAGCTAAAAGGCAGACTGTCCGAGATAAAATGGTTTATTGCGAAAGAAAAATTTTAGCGTCCCTTATCTCTTCTGTCGGACTGCGTGACTACTTAGCTTACAAAGAACCTGAAACCAGGCTAGCTAAAAGGCAGACTGTCCGAGATAAGGGTTTTTATTGCTAAAAATATTTTTGTGGTTTTTCTATTTTTATCTGTTGTTTGGTTATGCTATGCAATCAAATGCAACAAACAAATGCACACACAATTCACTCGTCCACGAACGCGTAAGAAGACGTTTTAATCACGAGGTAGGGTTTTCCTGTAGTAAAGTGCGTTGCCAAAGGTAGGTTCTAACTGTTCTCACCAAGGCTTAGGCCCCCAAGGTGCCCCCATTAGAGGGTCCCCACTCTCCAGCCTTCCAACCATGCTTAGCACTAAGGCCATAGTCAGTCTTTGTGCCAAAAGAGGATGGTTATTACCTTGAGTGGTGGTTTTCGATCATACCGGTGGGCTGCATGGCCCTCACTATGACAAACCGTACCTGCCACCCACTGCCTATGGATTTCTCACATGTCCTCGGGTATAGAGGGAACTGTTGTGTGCAAGGGTTTGTGTACAGTTTGTATTTCAAACAATTGCGTAAAATAAACAAACAACAGTTATTAAAGCTAAGAAAATAAACATGTTATAAGACAAAGTTAGGTAAAAGCAAAATTTCTAAGTTTATTTATTAAACCGGCCCATCACTAAATGGGATCAACTCTCTAGGCTTCCCCAGCGGAGTCGCCATCTGTCGTCGCCGTCAAAAGAGGCGGTCGGAGCGACGCAATGGTTCTGACTTCCGTTTTCCCATTTTGTATGGGTGGTGTTACAACGCCTTTAGGTTGTCCGATAACCAGGTTGGACCTAAAAGTAAATTTTCGAAGAGGGTTCTTATGGAGTCGCCACCGATGTTTTTACCGAAAACATCAGAAAAGGAAAAAAAAGAAAGGCGTTGGTTTTTAAGAAAAACCAACTTTGGCCATTATAACTAGAGTTGGGTAAGGGAATTAGTTACGTGTGGGGAAGGTATTAACACCTCCCACAACACTCCTTTCGGGTTCCCTATGATAGGCCAGTTATTTTATAAACAAACTTTTAAAATGACGTTTTTACCCTTTTATTCGCGAAATTAAAAGACAATGACTACATGGCCCTAGTAGCTATTACACAAATTAATATAAGTAAAAAGACGGTAAAAGAGAAGGAGAGAGTGAAGAAACCTCCGGAGAAAGCTTTGATTAATTCTCTTAGAAAATAGGGTGCGTTTCAGCAGCCCTTCGGTCTACAACATCGTCTTTTCTCTCTTACAACGCTATAAAAACTCTCTAAGAACACTCAGAAAACTCCGGAAATGCTTCGCAGGGGCTCTAGGAGAAGAATTTTGAGAAATGCTAGAAGGAAAGGTGAAAGAACTATGTAAAATGAAGGGGAGAGCGCCCTCCTTTTATAGGGATTCGCGCCTGTCAGGTCGAGACCGTCGTCTCGCCATTCGGGATGGCCATCTTGTCTTTGACAAATGGCGAGAGGGTCATCTCGCCAATCAAGACGGCGGTATCGATTTGCCAAATGGCGAGAGAGTCGTCTCACCAAACGGGAACGCGGTCTCGCCATGGCAAGTGGCGAGACGATCGTCTCGACCTTGCCAATGACGAGACGGCGGTCCCGATAAGCGAGACGGCGGTCTCGACCCTCAAGGTGGAATTCCTTATTTTTTGTACAGAAAAGCCTTCCTACTCTAATATGGGGTCTAATAGTCTATCCTAAGGACTTTTTAGGACATGTCCATCTTCGAATTGGAGGTCTTCTGCTCCTTATTTTGCGACCGGACAAGATTTGGGGTCTACAATCATATCTTGGGTTTGCTTGAGTCTTGAATGTTGTTGACTTGAATCATCATCAAAATCATCTCTTGGGAATGTAGAGACATATTTCACATTACCATCAATCTCCCCCTCATTTCTTTTAATCTTCCCCTTTTTGATGATGATCAAAGAAACACCTGAAATGAATTAAAATGCTTGCTCTATATAGCCAGCTGAAGATTAGCACAAATTTGCACGGTATATTTCAACTTCCCCTAGATATGTTAATAATAAAGTTTCCCCTAACTCATCTGAGCAAAACTTTTCCTAACTCCCCCTGTTTAATTCAGAATTAGGAATGAATTTCATATAGATTTTAATTCATAAAAAATCTCCCTCTGTTTCATTGATAACCATAAAAAATATTTATAAGAGAAAAAATATCTCCCTATTTCACACAGATTAATATCATCAAAATCTCTCCCTGTTTCATTGATAATTATGAAAAGTATTGCAATAGAAATTGATTACAAATTTGCATAGATTAGTACATAAATCAAGATAGAGAAGATAATGCCTTACAAAGTGTCATAGAGAAGAACATCATATTAAGGAGGCAATATCTAGGATACCCAAGGGAAATGAAGAGAGAGAAAGATAGATGAATGAAATAATTGCAGGGATAATGGAATGGAATGTAGTAGTTTCCCCCAATTACAGTCTTCTTATTGAGGCAACTTTCAAATTCAAATTCAAGTTTCAAATTTCTATTCCAATTCAAAATAAAAAATGTCAAACTACACAAATTTCAAATTTCAAAATCTCAAACTACAAAATTTCAAATTTGAAAAATCTCAAACTGCAAAATTTCAAATTTCAAAAATCTCAAACTTTCAAATTTCAAACTTAAATAATTTCAAATTTTCATAAATTTAGATTTTCAAAATTCTCAAATATCAAATTTTCAAAATTAAGACTTTCAAATTTCAAAATTTTTAAATTTCAAAATTGGTCAACAATCGAATTTATATAACAGATAAGTGCAGAGATTCAATGCAGAGGCGTGGGAGACAATAATAAACTTATCTTTGTAATATTTCCCAGTTCATCTAGCTTATTCCTGTACACCCATTTAGCTCCAATAACCTGCATTGATTTCTTATCCTTGATAATTACCTGCAACATCAACATACAAATCTAGGTACCCTTTAATTATTTTTGGATCCTTACGAAGGTTAGTAGAAATACAAGTCTATGCCAAAAGACTAAGGATAAAAGAATAGAACCATGATATAATAATTTATTATCACAGCACCTTCAGAATCAACATAATTGATTATGACAGCAAGAAAAAAATTTCCAAAAATTCATAATCTATTAGATGCTCAAACTATCATCTAGACATGTATAAATGTTTTGTTCCTTTAGGCACCCATTCATATTTGCCATTAGATATGTGAAAATGTTTTATGTAACATCTATTTGATGTATGGCCTAATTTCATGCAATAAAAACATGTTCGTTTTCTTCGAAGAGGTCAAAATGAGTTTCTTAAAGTTCTTAAAACTGGCTTCACATCTATTTTCCTTGACTCTTTCACAAAAATAGTTTTATGAGGTTCTAGACTTTCTTTGGGTTTGTAACCAAGTCTAGCTTTGCTAGAGTCCCCTCTTTGATAACCTAATATAGAATCAAGATTTTCAAAATATTTTGAAAACTTGCTCATTATTTTCTCTAACTCGAAAATCTCATTTTCCAAATGATTACAATTTTCACAAGGTTTAGCAAATTCTTTATTTTTAGAGAAAGTTTTAAATTTCTCAACATCTTTCTTTAAGCACTCATTTTCTTTTTCAAGAATACCAACAGTATTTTCTAATGCATTAAACTTTTGTCTAAGTGTATTGTATTTCTTAGATAACTTGGTAAAACCTTCATACATATCTTGATATTCTTTAAACAACTCATCATATTCATTTAAGGATTTTTTACTGCTTATCTGTGATGAGGTTTCTTGTGATGAGGCTTCATCATCACTTTTTGCCACAAAGCAAAGATTTGCTTCTTCTTCTCCATCACTGCTTTCGAAATAACTCTCTTGTGTTGTGGAATAATCATTATCCTCCCAAGAAATATAAGCTTTGCATTTGTTCTTATAGATACCATTCTTCTCTTTCATATCTTTCTTCTCTTTCTTAAGTTCCGGACAATCTGGTTTGTTATGGCCAAGCTTTCCACATCCATAGCACTTGTACCTATTGGTTTTCTCTTTTCTTTTGTTGTCTCTTTTTCTTGTTCTTCATAAAATGAGAAAATTGTTTAGCTAAAAGAGATATATCAAAATCCAAAAACTTACCTTCATTTTCACTTTCATCTTGTGAAGATTTTTCTGATTTTAGAGCTATCGTCTTGGCTTGATTCTGTTCACCATTCTTTAACCTTTGTAGTTCCATCTCATGTTCTCGCAACTTTCCAAATAAAGTAGTAATGTTCATTTTTGTGAGATCCTTTGATTCTGTAATAGTAGTGACCTTTGGTTGTCAAATCCTATGTGCTCGCTTTATTTCATTTATTCCTTCATGTGTCACTTCAAGAGTGTCCCATATTTCTTTTGTCGTATTGCATATGAGACCCTAAAAAATTCATTACGAGTTAAGGTAGAAACAATAGCATTTCGGACTCTTACATCATAATGGGCACACTTATTTTCATCTAGCATCCATTGGTCAAAAGTCTTTGGAACAACTCCAGATTCTATTGTTCTCATCGGAATGTAGGGACCGTTGAGTACAACATCCCAAACACCGTAATCTAGTGTTTGTAAAAATATTTCCATTCTCGCCTTCCAAAACTGATAGTCTTCTCCTTCAAATAATGGTAGTCTGTTTATTGAGGCTCCTTCCTATTAGACAAATGGCATCTAGAGGGGGGGTGAATAGATGCACAAATTAAAATAGATGCCAAATTAAAAATTTATTTTAATATGTCCAATATTTATTAATTCAATTTTAGTTATCATATTGAACAAAGATAAACCAGAAGCGATATAATCAGAGAGATAAAATATCAACAAGATAGAGAAAGATAGAGATAAAAATAAGGGGTGTAAGGATAGTAATGCAGTGAAAAAGAGATAAGGGAAAGAAAATAACACACAGTGATTTATACTAGTTCGGGTATAACCAACCCTACATCTAGTTCCCAGTCAACTCTTAACACAAGAGTGACCCCAATGCACTATCTTTTAAATTCAGTTCACAAATTACAATCAACTCAGCAAAAAGTAAACTAATTCAAAAGACAATCACCTCCTTAGAAACCCACTAAGGATGAACACCTCCCTAGAATCCCACTAGGGATGAACACCTCCTCTGAACAAATCAAAGGATGAAAACACCTCCCTGAACAAATCAAAGGGATGGACAGTTTCCACATAGGAAACCCAAAAAAACACAACAGAATGACAGTGACTACTTAAACCCTAAACAGGAAATTTAACAATCAACCACTTAAGCCTACAAAGGATGACGGTAATAAAATAAGAACAGTCACACCTGGGTAATGGAGACAACAAATTGTAGAAGCTTGTAGAATGCCAACCTCCAAGAACAAGTGTGATTAACAATGAAAGCATAGTAGGCAATGGAGAAGAGGATTTTGGTAAAATATCTTTGTGGCAATGGAGAATAGGGTTTTCTCAAAACATGTAAAATATCTCAGTTGTCTTGCTCATAATTCTATTCTCAAAACTAATGGAATGTAAATTGTATTTTCGAATTATGTAATTGTGTGTTTTTTATTTTCCATCAAAACTTAATTAAATAGAAAAATAACATCAAAAAATTGTCGTTGGACATTAATATTTTCATGGATAAAAATCAGGATATATTCAAAAACATTTATTCTTCAAAACAGATTTATTTTTGAATTTTGAACTGCCATAATCGATTATCTGCTCAGCATAATTGATTATGTCAAGATAAAAATCAATTTCTCAATTCTGATGCATCATAATCAATTATGACAGTGAAAAATGTCATGTTACGAAATTTTATCACACTTGTGCTTTGGAGGTTCATCAACTTGTACCTCCATATCTAGTATTCTAACACTCTATCTAGTCTCCAGGAATCATCTTGGGCTTGCTTGAATGTTGAATAGAATCTTTATCAAAATCATATCTTGGGCTTACTTGAGTCTTGAATGTTGTTGACTTGAATCATCATCAAAATCATCTCTTGGGAATGTAGGGACATGTTTCACATTGCCATCAATCTTCCCCTCATTGCTTTCATTATTTATCTCCAGTTATGCACTAGTCCTATTTATTAATTTATATTTATATTATTTAATTATTATTTTTATATAATAATATCTATCTATGAAGATTTGATGATATTGTAGATGGAGGTTAAACCTTGGGGATTGAAATGGGTAATTATCACTTAGAACGTGATTAAAATTGGGTTCATTTGTCCTGACTAGTCACTACAAATTTAGTTTAAATCTTCATAAAATAGAGTGTGTTGATGAAGTTGAAAAACACACACACATACACACACACACACACACACACACACACACACACATATATATATATATATATATATATATATATATATATATTATAAGATTGTATTATTTTAATGATAATTGTTCTATCTCCTTATTGTGATCTTTTGTACATGTTATATTTAAATATCAACTTAAGTAGATAGAGGAGTCAAATATCTCAAATCCATTTTCTGCAAGCATCATTGCCTTCTTTCTAGGAACTACTTTAAACATAAACATTATTAACAACTCGATTACTTTTAAAGAGACAGGGTTATCAATATTAACGTTTGCATATAATATGAGAACTCTCATCATACTAGATGGGCCAATAATGGTTACCTTTTGCATGTCTCCTACCATTCACCCCTTAATTAGTTTTTTTCCACCGACAATGTAAATATTTGTATAATTGTAGTAAGAATAGAAGGAATAAAAAAATAAATAAAATTCCTGATTCTTTTATATATCCTATACAAAAAATAGTAATGTAAATTATTTTTACATATATAAAATATTTTTAATTTACCTACTACTCTTGTTAAATAATGATTAAAAAAAATGCCACAGTTTTCAATTGAACATAATTTTTATTCCTAGATAAAATTCACCCAAAAGTATTTTTATTTAAATTACATATTTGTTGGCACACTAATGATTTGTTTGGATTGGGGAATGAATTTGTGTTAAGTAGTAAAAAGTTGATATAATTATACTTTGAATTGTTGTGAAATCACTTAACTTATGTTAATTCTAATATATTTTTCTCCCAATATAGGATGAATTTGAGAATACCTTGATACAAGAGCAAAGATCATAATTGTGAAGTAATTGAAGAAAAATTGAAAGAAAGAAGAATGCTTAAGCTAATGAATGATGCGAGACCCGACCCAAATTCTCTTATAAAAAGAGAAGATGTATTTTGAGAAAAGCACACAGTTTTGGAGGAGAAGAGGCACGACTATTGCTAGGGTTTCGTCTAATCTTCATCAATTCTTCACTTCTTCCACATTTGGAGCATTGTAATGGCCAACATGAGTCACTAACTTCATTCTCTTGGGATTAGGTGCACTTCCTTTGAACTCTTTTGTATCATGGTGATATTTTGAGATATTAATCTATGTTTTGCTGTTGTTATTCTTATCCTTTGTGCTTTGGAATGATTTATTCTTGATGTTTGGGGTATGACTGGAAAATATATCTTGAACCCTAGATCGTGGTAAGAATATTTGTTACGTTAATTGCCAAGAATGGAATGAATGTATCAATTGCCTAACACCCTAAACCTAATGCTAGAAAATCTCTTAATTGTCTGAGGAATCAACATTTATTAGGTTTTCTTATGAATTTCATGTGTGAGGAATCAACATGGATGATTTGAGTAGGTGGCATCAACATTGTTAGGTTAATTGACGTTCTTAACTGACAACCATTACAAAAGAGGGATAAGGAAAGAAGCCAATCCTAGTGCCTTTAATTGATATTTTCTCAACAATTTACAATTCTTTGTCATTTAATTTCAATTCAACTCTTTATGCAAAACCCATTCTATTTTTATCTACTTAGTAAGCATAAAATTGAGAATTTCCATTAAAATCGTTCCTCGTGGGATCAAATTTTATTTAATCGAAATACTATACTACGATTGATAATTTTGGTACGCTTGCCAATAATTCAATAAGTATTTCTGGCGCTGTCGCCGCCATCAAAACGAGGCGTTCGGAGCGACGCGATGGTTCCGACTTTCCAATTTTCGCGTTTTTATTGGTGTGGTTACAACGCCTTTAGGTTGTCCGATAACCGGGCTGAACCTAGAGGCAAGGTTTCCGAAAGAGTGTTCTTGGATTGTCCGATAACCGGGCTAACCCAGGAACTAATTTTGAAGGGTTCTTCTGGAGTTGCCACCGATGTTTTTACCAAAAACATCAGAAAAGGAGTAAAAAGGCGTTGGTTTTCGAAAAACCAACTTTAATCATTAGAACCAGATTTGGGTAAGGGAGTTAGTTACGTGTAAGGGAAGTGTTAGTTCCCTTACAATGCCCCTTTCAGGTTCCCTATGATAAGCCAACTATTTAAATAAATAAACCGATGAAAAGACGCTTTTACCCTTTTATTTGCGGAATTAAAGTTACGACTACATGACCCTGATATCTATTGCATAATTAAAAATAAAGCAGTAAAAGAGAGAGAATGTAAAAACCTCCGAGGCAAGCTTTATATTAATTTCTTGAAAACTAGGGTGCTTTTTGGCAGCCCTTCGCTCTTTACAGTGCCGAAAATCTCTCGAAAACGCTATAAAAAACTCTAAAAAGCTCTCAAAAACTCCGGAAATGCTTCGGAGGGGTTCTAGGAAGAGAATTTGAGGAAGTGATAAGAGAGAGAATGGAAGAACTGTGTGAAATGAGGGTGAAGGCGCGACTATTTATAGGGATTCGCGCCTGTCAGGTCGAGACGACCGTCTCGCCATTCGAGACGGTCGTTTCGCCTTGCGAAAATGCCGAGATGGCCGTCTCGGCAACCGGGAAGGTCGTCTCGCCATTTGCAAGTGGCGAGACGGTGGTCTCGACTTGTAGAAGTGGCGAGACGGCGATCCCGAGAAGCGAGACGGCGATCTTGACCCTAAAAGGCGAAAATCCTTATTTACATTCAGAAAATCCCTCCTATCCTAGTATGGGGCCTAATAGTCTCTCCTAATGGCTTCTTAGGCTTCATCCATCTTTGAAAAAGAGGTATTCTGGTCTTTATTATGAGGTCGGGCAAGATTTGGGGTCTACAGTTGCCCCCCCCCCCCCTTTACCCAACTAGTCGACTACTGGCCTGTTGTGCCAAGAAGATCGACTGGAGGGTAAAGGAGTTGACCCTCCTTCCCGGTTGCCCTTCAGATGCTCCATCTTTGCGGCGATTGATCTTTTGGGGAAAAGTGTGCTTTCAGGATGCTCCTTCTGGCGATAGCTGATCCTTTCGACTGATGAGTATGAACCCCCATCTAGTTTGACGAGTGTGAACCCCCGACCGGTAAGCCCCCTTTTGTAAGGCTTGATGAGTATACACCCTCATCTGGTGTTTGACGAGTATGAACCCCCGTCCGGTAAGCCCCCTTTTGTAAGACTTGATGAGTATACACCCCCATCTAGTGTTGTGCCTCCGGATGCTCCTTCTTGCGGTAGCTGACCTTGTGGCTGTGGTGGCGGCTTACTGCTCTAGCTCATGCGCCTGTGTTGAGATGTGTTCTCTTGTTTGTGTCTTTTCTGAGATTGGTCGTCCGGTCTGTGCCGGGGACTTTATTGGTGTTCATCCAGCTTTGTTGGTTGCTGGGGATTCTTGATTTTTGACTTTTTGGTGGTGGTCATCCAACTTTGCAGGTTGTCGGGTAGTCTTGTTTGTTGTTTGACTCTTGCTTGGTTGGTCGAAATTTGTTGGTTTAATCTTGCCTTTTTCCGCGGTTTTATCTCTTTTTTCTCGCAATTTTAGATTTTGGCTTTTTTTAGCGTAAGTCTTTTTACTCTTAGCTTCTTTTATTACGCTGACTTTTTCGGAAGGGATAGCGAAAAATGCATGAAATGAAATTTTATTTATGATAAAAATTTTATTACAGCAGTTTATTCGATAAGCATTATCCCTAAGAAGGTCGGCGCTCGTTTGGAGACGATCCATAAGAGGGGAACTGCCAGTACATATGCCTTCAGAATTCCGCCTGATCCCGAGCTTCGTCGCGGTACTCTTGCTGGAAGGCTGCCCAGTCTTGCCTCATTCCCTCTTGATATTGGTATATTGTCTCCAATCTCGTGTCGAAGGCCTCTTGCCTTAGGGACATTTGCTCTTGTCTCATAGACATCTGGTCAAATTGCTGGTGCAAATCATAGATGTTGCGGTTTATGCCAGCAAAATCATCTGTGTACTGTTGTTGTTGTTGTTGGAACTCGGGAGGTGTTGGGAGATCATGCATTGCCACGATATCCTGGAGATCCAAAGTGATATCCAGTGAGGGGTGGAGGATCAACTGGGTCCTGTGGCGCAATAGCATCCCCATGCTGACTAGGATCGACCCGTTGATAGACTCAGGTCGGAGGCTGGAGGCCAGTTCCTCCCTGCCACTGCACCCCCATTTTTCTGCCAGGGGGGTAATGAGGGGAGCCATGAGGATGGCTCCCACGGGCCGGCTCCCGAAGTCCTTGAGGGCCTTCAGGAAGAAATAGCCAGGGTTGCACCGGCGCCTCTAGCTCATGCAGTAAAGGACGAAGAGGTCCGGAAGGGTTACCTTTCCCTGGCTCTCTTTTCGCCCGTAGATGGTCCCTGCCAGCAGCTTGTGGCAGATGCGGAGGGCTGGGGGAAGTGCGGAGCCCTTCATCAGGGTGGGCAAAGTGCGCGCCCTAGTGAGCTCTTCCCACATCTCACCGACAGTGAGGTTCGTGGGGCGTGCGTAGATAGCCTCCTGGTAGTCCCGAGTTAGCACGTCCTCAGGCTGGACGAACCCAATGTTTACATTGAATTCGTTCAGGGTGGTGGTCCGGTACATCCCACCCATGAAATATGTCACCATTTTTGTTGGTGACAAACCTGGTACCATGGCAGGCGTCTCGGCGTAGGAGATGGAGGCGAGAAACTCCAGCACCGCCTGGGGGTATACGTGGGTAGGTGGAGGCTGAAGGAGGAAGCCCCACCCTATGCTATCGATGTGGGCCCTGACGTCGTCCTCCCATCTGAATTCGGCGAGAATGCCGAAATCCAATTTGAGCATGGGGTGCCATGTATACCCCCGGATATGCTCGAGACGGGCCTGGTGTAGTGGCGAGAGCTGTGTAGGATCCTGGGGAGCAGGTGCTGAGGAACTACTAGGACCAGCAGAGCCTCTTCTCTTTCTGGACTGACTTCCATGATGCATCTTGATAGTAGAGTGCTTGAGAGTGAGAGAATAGAGAGTTGGAGTGCAGGAGGAGGTGTGGAGACCCCCCTAGGCCCCCCTCTATTTATAGAAATTTTTCAGATTCGGGACCGCCGTCTGGGAAGTCGAGACGGCGGTCTCGATTTCGTGCAAGTCGAGACGGCCGTCTAGAACCTCGAGAAGGCAGTCTCGACTTTGGCCTTAAGCGAGACAGCCGTCTTGCCAAGCGAGAAGGCGGTCTCGTTTTTGGCAAAGTCGAGACGGCAGTCTCGTTGGTCGAGACGACGGTCTCGTTTTCCTGGAGATCGAGACGACGGTCTGGAAATGCGAGACGGTCGTCTCGATTTTGAGAGATTTTTTTTTTTTGAAAGAAAATAGGACCTAGTTCAAAAACATGTTATGCATGCAATGTTTTCATGTTTGATGTCCTATAATGCCTATTTCATTTAATTTTTCAGAAGGATTTAACTAATGTGTCTTGTAGCATCGAGTGTCTTCTGGTCTGCGTTCTCGTATTTGGCTGTACCATTCTGGACTTCTTGTGACCGAAGAATAATTTGCTTTTTCTTTTTCTCTTTTGCTTTGCTTTTTTCTTCTTCTTTTTTCCTTTTTTTATAGAGCACACTTTGCCATGTAGTGTCCCTTTTCCTTCACTTTAGGGATTTCAATCCTCTTGTTGACTATATGCCTCCATATTCCCAAATTAATTATTAGAATATTGTTGTGAGGGTCAAGAGAAAAGAAGTAAGAAGGCAAATTCAATGGCTTGTGTTTTAGATGTTTTATTTTTATTTAGAAAAAGGTTTTGTAAGAATGGTTGGCTAAGGTTAGGCCTGGGTGTTTAAGCTTTTGCCTAAGCAAACGTTTCCCTTCTTTTTTGTACTTGTGCCTTAGCTTATTTCCATTGCTTTTTATGGCTAGTTGATTTCCCTAGATTGCCCTTTGGGTTTTCGAACTAGGATATTGTGTTTTGGCCCTATCTTTTGTCTAGGTTCCTTCCTTTTGTATTTGTTTAGGGAATCCTAGCGGACCTTATTTTGTAACCCTAACTTTTGCCTAGGCTACCCTTTATTTTTGTTCGGGTATCCTACCGGGTTGACCCTATCTTTTGCGTAGCCCCCTCAGTGGGTTACCTACCGGGTACTTTGCCCTTTTTTCTTTTTGCCCTTTGGCTTCTATGGGCTTTTTCTTTTTTGTTAATTTTTCACAATATTAGCAAAGCATGACTTTCTTTATGGTGAGGTAAAGCCTTATTTTGTGCTTCTAGTCAACTAGCTTGACTGTAATGGCAATGGCGAATTTTGATTATTTGGATGCGCTTTTTATTCTTCTTTTTTCGTTTTTTGTTTACTTAGACAAGGTTATTGTGAGGTCTAGTCATGAAATAGCAAGAAGAGAAGCAGATAATAAGAAGTTTATTCTTTATTAATTAATAAGGGAATATGTGCCCTAAAATGCCCGGGGGTTGGGCTAGCCCCGGGGGATAATCTCTAACAATCATGAGGTTTACATCCCTTAAATGAAGAAAAAGATCTCCTAATGACTAGGGTAGCTCTTGACGCTTGCACCCCTCCGCTTCGAAAAATTTGCTTGAGTGTGCGGAGGGGAGACTTCCCTTTTCTTTTTTCTGCTCGGCCCTTAGTAGGGTCATATCCTAGGCCATACTTGAAAGGATTATCTTTGAATTCCGGGGGTTCCCTCATGCCTTGGGAATCTGCCACCAGCCCTTGGCCAGGATGGTAACCATGCTTTATCAACATGCGGGCTACCTTTGTGTTTTTGGGAAGTCTCTCTACGTTGGCAATTTTGAGCGCTTGAAAAGATGTTTCAAGGGCTTCTTCAGCGGCATCCACATAAGGTTGGGTGGACGGTCCACTGATCAGGATATCATCTACTGCTTGGGACGTGACCAAATTTTCATCCACTATGAACTTGACTTTTTGGTGGAGCGTTGAAGGTATTGCCTTAGCGTCATGAATCCAAGGTCTGCCGAGGAGACAACTGTATGCCAGAGTAATATCCATTACATGGAAATTGACGTTGAAGATAGTGGGTCCAACTTGGATTGACAAATCAACTTCTCCCACTACTTCTCGTTTTGATCCATCGAAGGCTCGAACGATAGTGCTGCTTGGGCGCAGACGGGTTCCTTGGATAGTCAACTTGTCTAGTGTGCACTTGGGCATCACGTTCAAGGACGATCCGTTATCCACAAGAACTTTGGCAATGAGGTACTCCTTGCACTTGATGGAGATGTGCAAGGGCTTGTTGTGGTTTGACCCCTCGAGGAGGAGTTCTTCCTCTGTGAAGGTGAGGTGATCGCTTGCCATAATGTGACTGACGATACTCTCAACCCTTTCTTGGGATATGGTGTGAGGTACATGCGCTTCCTTCAAGACCTTCATCAGGGCATTTCTATGCGGTTCCGAGCTCATCATTAGAGATAACAGGGTTATCTTTGCAGGTGTATGATTGAGCTGGTCAATAATGGAATACTCGCTTTGCCTTATGAACTGGAGTAATTCGTTTGTCTCCTCCTTGGATTCTTTATTTTCTTTTTCTTCGATATTTTTATTTTTTCCTTTATTTTTGGGGACATCTTCTTGTGAGTACTTGGGGGAGTAGATTCTTCCACTTCTAGTCATGCCCCCAATGCCGGCTATATTCGAGATATCCTCTTTTATTGGTGAAGATTCCCCATATTTCCATGGTACAACTTTATTCGACTTGTAGGGGAAAGGACGTGACATAAATAGTCACACTGGTGTCCTTGCCCCCTCTTCCTTATTTTTGAGGACCAATGGTCGAGGCTTATTGTCCTCTTGCGGCGAGTCGACCGTTGGGACAAACTTGATTAGGAGTGGCTTCTTCTCCATTCTTCTGATTTGGAAGACGTGTCAGTTAATCCTTCCTTTTTATTATCTTATTTATTAAGAATGAAGGAGGGGAAATTAAATATGCAAATGAATGATATGCATGCAAGTAGACAATTGTTGAATAAAGAAAAATTTCATTTATCCGTTGGAAGGTGTACATTTCCCTATTCCGTACTACGAAGCAACTTTTGACAGAAACGGAAAAACCTAAAGAAACCCACAGGCGGGTCTTGATCCCTATGTAATTCCCTTTTGGCTTTCCGGACGTGACGAGCAAGTGCTTCGCTTTGCTTCTGGACCGCCTGGCTCATATCTTCACTGTACTTTTGAGCCTCTTTGATCTTCGCCTCTTGATGGACGACCAAGGCTTATAGTTCATCGAGTTTTGCAAGGGCTCGGTCCTTCTCTTGTAGTACTTGGCCGTACTGAGCTAGCCCGTCTCTTTTTTTGCAGCGTAGCTCAGCGAGACTTTTGTTGAGTCTCCAATTGGCCTCTCGTTCTTGGCGTATTTTAGACCGAGTCCTGGTGAGGTCTTGCAACAAATCCCTGATCGTCTGAGCCTGTTTTGTTGATTCGGCCTCAAGGCGTGCTGATTTGGCGGTTATTTCTTGAAGTTGGCTATCTGAGCTGGTTCTGGCAGCTTTGGATGCTCGGATAGCTTGCTCATTAGAGTCAGCACACTGATCCTTGAGGCGCTCTATTTCATGATCCTTTTTCTTGCATTGCCTTTGCAGACCATCTATGGTGAGGATAGATTCTTGTTCTCTTTCTTGAAGGGCCCTCATATGGGCTCCCACGATTTCTATCCTCTGGATCAAGGCATCGACTTGAGCTTGCAACTCTTCACTATTGGCGCTTGTAAGGAGTGAGGTGGATGATTGAGACATCCCTCTTCTTTTTCTCCATACCTCATAGTCACTGGAGACAGCCACTCGAGATTTTCCTAGCTCTCTGTCTCCCATAAAGACTGGTTTCTCCCATGCTTTTCTCATGGCTAGTGAGTTGGCGATTGTGCATGGGTCTCCGAAGAAACACAGTCCTCCAAGTTCCCCTCGAGAAATTGTAGTTTTAGTCCTCATGAGTTGTCTCATAGCTACTCTAGGTGAATAGGCTATGCAACCCCTGAGTCCTATCAAGGGTACATTCGGATAATCTCCACATCTGATGAGGACTGGACCGGGTCGGAACCAAGGGCAGACCCAGGATAAATTGTTGGCGTCCCATTGTTCCAATTCGTCCTTCCACTCTGAGGTTAAGCACCGTTGGAGAGGGATTTTGTAGAAGCTCCTCAAAGGGTCGGGGAACATCCCCATGTGACTAGAGGCGTAAAAATGTGTGATGCCCCACACAAAGAGTAGTGAAGAGCAACAACGAAGTGTTTTTCCTTGCTTCTGGCAACAGAATTCCACCGAGAGCAAGGTGTCGGCAAGAATTTCAGGCAAGGGACTCTTCGAGTTCACGTCCCAGGCGAAGAAGGCATCCATGACGGCTTGATCCACTGTGTCGATATGGAAGGGAAACAAGATCGTTCCAAATATGATTAGGGTCAGGGTTTTGTTAAAAGCGACCCATTCTGCCCTTTCAGCCAAGTCGGACAGATGGTCTTCTAACATTGAGACTTTCCAACCCCAGATGTTCCCTTTTTCCATCAGGGTAGTCTGCCGGAATGGTAGTTGGATGATGGCAGCGACTTTTGCTGCAGAGTATATGCCCCGTGGTGAATATGGACCCCGGCTGATTTGGGCCATTTCAGCATAATTCCGTACTCCTCCAAGGTGGGCACCATATCGAACTGTGGAAATTCGAAGCAGCGCAGACTGGAGTTCCAGAAGTGAACTAATACCCTGATGAAAACTTGATCGACACAGATCTTCAGCAGGTCGAGAATCCGTCCATAGGATTTTTCAAAGTCGGAGCGGACCTCTGGTGACATTATCGCGCAAAGTCGTTCCAACTTCTCAGTATGGTATCGGAGAATGTCCACCTTCTTCAACTGTCTACTAGTCCCCTCCATTTTCTAAGGCCAAAATGCATGTTTTGTGAATATGATGCTTATTGAATGAATGTGAGTGTTTATTTTTCTATTTATCATGTTTTATTTCTACATGATGTATAGTATTTACGTATATATTTTTTTGAAAAAAATAGACTATCTATATGAATGATTTATGAGTATAATATTTTTGAACAAGGTCCCATTTATTGTTAAATTAGATCTTTATTTGATTTTTATTATTTTATTTTATAGCCTTTTATCTCTTCTGTCAGACTGCGTGGCTACTTAGCTTGCAAAGAACCTGAAACCAGGCTACCTAAATGGCAGACTGTCCGAGATAAAAACAATGGCTTTATGCGAAAGAATAGTATTTAGCGTCCCTTATCTCTTCTGTCGGACTGCGTGGATACTTAGCTTACAAAGAACCTGAAACCAAGCTAGCTAAAAGGAAGACTGTCCGAGATAAGGGTGTTTATTGCAAAAATGTTTTTGTGATTTTTCTGTTGTTTAGTTATGCTATGCAACAAACAAATGCAACAAACAAATGCGCACACAATTCAATCATCCGTGAACAGGCGAGAAGTCGTTTTTAATCACGAGGTAGGGTTTTCCTACAGAAAAGTGCATTGGCGAAGGTAGGTTCTAACTGTTCTCACCAAGGCTAAGGCCCCAAAGGTGCCCCCATTATAGGGTCCCCACTCTCCAGCCTTTCGACCATGCTTAACACTAAGGCCATAGTCAGTCTTTGTGCCAAAAGAGGAAGGTTATCACCTTGAGTGGTGGTTTCCGATCACACTGGTGGGCACAAGGCCATCACTACAACGAACCGTACCTGCCACCCACTCCCTATGGATTTCTCACTTGCCCCCGGGTATAGAGGGAACTGTTGTGTGCGAGGGTTTGTGTACAGTTTGTATTTCAAACAATTGCGTAAGTATAAACAAACAACAGTTCTTAAAGCCAAGCATTAAAACATGTTATAATACAAGGTAGGGTAAAAGCGTAATTTCTTGGTTTATTTATTTTAAGGTGGCCCATCACTAAATGGGATCAACTCTCTAGGCTTCCCCAGTGGAGTCGCCATCTGTCACTGCCGTCAAAACGAGGCGGTCGGAGCGAAGCGATGCTTCTGACTTTCCAATTTTCGTGTTTTTATTGGTGTGGTTACAATGCGTTTAGGTTGTCCGATAACCGGGATGAACCTAGAGGCGAGGTTTTCGAAAGAGTGTTCTTGGATTGTTTGATAACCGGGCTAACCTAGGAACTAATTTTGAAGGGTTCTTCTGGAGTCTCCACCGATGTTTTTACCGGAAACATCGAGAAAGGAGTAAAAAGGCGTTGGTTTTCGAAAAACCAACTTTGGTCATTAGAACCAGAGTTGGGTAAGGGAGTTAGTTACGTGTAAGGGAAGTGTTAGTTCCCTTACAACGCCCCTTTCGGGTTCCCTATGATAAGCCAGCTATTTAAATAAATAAACCGGTGAAAAGACGCTTTTACCCTTTTATTTGCGGAATTAAAGTTACGACTACATGGCCCTGATATCTATTGCATAATTAAAAATAAAGCAGTAAAAGAGAGAGAATGTAAAAACCTCTAAGGCAAGCTTTATATTAATTTCTTGAAAACTAGGGTGCTTTTTGGCAGCCCTTCGCTCTTTACACCGCCGGAAATCTCTCGAAAACGCTATAAAAAACTCTAAAAAGCTCTCAGAAACTCCAGAAATGCTTCGGAGGGGTTCTAGGAAGAGAATTTGAGGAAGTGACAAGAGAGAGAATGGAAGAACTGTGTGAAATGAGGGTGAAGGTGCTACTATTTATAGGGATTCGCGCCTGTCAGGTCGAGACGGCCGTCTCGTCTGACAAGGTCGAGACGGCCGTCTCGCCATTCGCAAGTGGCAAGACGGCCGTTGCAGAAGTGGCGAGACGGCGGTCCCGAGAAGTGAGACGACAGTTTCGACCCTAAAAGGCGAAAATCCTTATTTACATGCATAAAATCCCTCCTATCCTAGTATGGGGCCTAATAGTCTCTCCTAATGGCTTCTTAGGCTTCATCCATCTTCGAAAAGGAGGTCTTCTGGTCTTTATTATGGGGCCGGGCAAGATTTGGGGTCTACAGGCGTCGTTGCCGGGGAGTAGTGTTCTTTGAGAATTCTTTGTTTAAGCTTATTGAGTATTTTATTTTTTTATTTTATTTTTTTAGTTTTAGTTTTTTGTGTGTGCTAATCTTTGCTTGAGTTACTCTTTTGATTTATGCATTTAAGAGGATAGGTATATTCAGAGCATTTAGAATTTAATCCAGAGATTGAAAAAATAGCTCGGAAGAACCGGGGTAGAAGAAGAAGGGAAACTCAAGAACAAGCCACAAGAGAATCTGCTAATTCTTCTTCCACACTTGATTTACCAGAACCAATTATAGAAGATATGGCAGAAGATGGAGCAAATTTGAATCCAAATCCAAATCCAAATATAAATCCAACTCAAAATCCGGATTCAAATCCACCTAGAAGAACTCTAAGAAACTATGTTATGCAGCAAGGTCCAAAACACTTTTCCAGCATTGCCATACCGGACGATCAAACATTGCAGATGAATCCAACTTTCTTAAGCCTGATTAGTGCTCATCAATTCACTGGATTGGATCATGAAGACCCTTATATTCATTTGTCTACCTTTTATGAGTTGATTGGTACCATGGGATTTAGAGCAGCAAATCTTGAATCTGCATATTTGAGATTATTTCCTTTTTCTTTGGCAGGTAGGGCAAAGGAGTGGTTGAAGGCACATCCTAATCAGAGTTTGACTAATTAGAGTAGTGTAGAAGAGAAGTTTCTGAACAGATTTTTCCCACCATCCCGCTACATCAAAGCAAAATCTGACTTCACTTCTTTCTGACAAGGAGCAGATGAATCTTTTTATGAAGCATCGGAGAAATTTAAATCATTGTTGAGAAGATGCCCAAATCATGGATTTGAAGACATTGCTCAATTGAATATTTTCTATACTGGCCTGCGACCTGATACAAAGATGCTACTAGATGCGGCAGCAGGAGGATCCATGCTAGATGCAGAAATCGAACATGTCACAAGAATTATTGATGCATTAGCCTTTATAGACCAACAGGCCCAACATGATAGACATCTAGTTCAAAAGAAAGGAATGCTTGAGCTTAACATTTCAGATGCTATGTTAGCTTAGAATAAAATTCTGACTAAACAGATGGAAGCACTGACTCAACAAATAGCGAAGCTATCTCAACAAATACATGCTATTCAAGCTTCTCCTGATCAACAATTCATGAAATGTGACTTGTGTGGAGGTGATCATTCAAATGAATAATGCTCTTATCAAGGCAACATTCAACAAGAAGAAGCTAATTATATGGGTGCTCAAGGTAGTAGTCAAGGCAGACAAGGTAATTTCTCTAATTCCAACAATTATCAAAATAATTTTGCACAAGGATGGAGAGGGAATCAGAATCAGAATTTTGGGTGGAAACAAGGTGTTAGCTCATCTACTAGACAACCTACATTTCAACAACAGTCATATCAGCAACCTCCATATCAACATCAGCAACAACATTATCCTTCAATGCCTGATAGAATGAGTAAATTGGAGGATACGTTAGAAAAATCCATGCAAAGTACTATGGCTAATCAGAAATTTAGAGACCCAGATGGGCCAACTGGCTAAGCAATTATCTTAGCAGCAAGGAGGACAATTTTCAACTAACACACAAACCAACCCCAGGGAGCAATGCAATTCAATAACTACAAGGAGTGGTAAGGTTATAGGAGAAGGGATTGGTGAGAACCTAACTGTAGAGAAGGAAATCCTACAACAAAAATAGGATGAAAAAAAGAAAGATGAGTGTGAAGGAGAAAAAGAGAAAAATAAAAGTGAGAGCATAGAAAAAGAAAAAAATACTGAAAAAGAAGAAAAAATAAAAAAAAGTGAGAAAAAGAGGGAGAAAGATGAGAGTCAAATACCGCAACTAAAGGATTTACCATATCCTCGTCATCCTTCCAAGAAAGATAAAGAAAGACAGTTTTCAAGATTTATGGATATTTTCAAGCATTTACAAATTAATATTCCATTTATGGAAGCTATGGAGCAGATGCTGACTTATGCAAAATTCATGAAAGAATTGTTAACTAAGAAAAGGAGATTTACTGCAGAAACAGTGGAGCTAGAAGCAGGATGCAGCGCTATAATTCTGAAATCATTACCTCAAAAGTCCAAGGATCCTGACAGTTTCACTATACCAGTCACAATTGGAACATTACAAGTAGGTAAGGCATTACTTGATTTGGGTGCTAGTATAAATCTAATGTCTTTGTCAATGCTTAAAAGAATAAGGGACTTGGAAGTAAACCTACAAGAATGATACTACAGTTAACTGACAGATCTCTAAAATTCCCTTATGGTGTGGCGGAGGATGTTTTGGTCAGAGTTGATAAATTTATGTTTCCAGTTGATTTTGTTGTGATGGATATGAAGGAAGACACTGAAGTTCCTCTTTTACTGGGAAGACCTTTCATGAAGACAGTAAAAGTAATTATAGATGTTGACATGGGAAAGTTAAAAATTAGAAGTGGAGATGATGAAGTTAATTTTAATCTGTTTGAAGTTGTACAACAACCGGAAGACAATAAAGATTGCCTCAGAATAGATACTTTGGAAGAATTAACCATCTCAATTGAAAAACAAGATTACAAGGCTGTTGCACAACCCCAAAGACATCTCAATCTGACTATGAAGGAAGTTGTTCAAAGAAAGGTACTGAAACCTCCTGAAGCAGGTATGATTTATCCAATCTCTGATAGTTGTAAGGTTATTCGCAATGAAAATAATAAATTCATTCCCACAAGGACAGTCAAGGGATGGAGAATGCGTATAGATCACCTTGATCACTCACTTGCATGAGCTTTAAAGCAAATAGGCGTCGAGTTGAAGACGTTAAACAAGCGCTCCTAGGAGGCAACCCAATATTTTGAATTTGTTTTTTTTTCTTTTTGCAGTTTAAGTTTTTTGTGCATTTTTCTTCCTTAGGTTCTTTCTTTGCAAGATTGATCCAGGTACACAGTGAACTTCTCCTCAAGACTTTGAAATCTTACTTCAATGGCCTAGGGACAGTCCAACTTTTCCAGGAGGGAGTGAGAAAGTCTCGCAACCGAGGTGGAGGCACAAGAAGAAGAAGGAGAATCAGCAAGTGAAGAAGAATAAAAGGGAGGCAACAATTTAATTTAAGTTATTTGTTTTGTTAATTTGATGTTTTTAAGTTTTTATTATTATTTTAATTTATTTTGTTTTGAATATTTGAATTGACACTTAATGTGGTGAATGTTTTAAATTGATGTGATTAAATTGTTGTCCCATACAATTTGGATTAGAGCCAATTATAAAATTATTGTTTATTGTCCAATTCAAATCTGGAACTTGAAGAAAACCATTTTGATTGCTCCAATAACAAATGATTTTGGGATGATGAGTATGATAGTGAAAAGGAATTGATGAGGAGAATTGGGAATTAACTGAATTGGAGAAGCTAGCCAAAACTCAGGTGAGTAGAGAACCAAAAATAGATAAATTGAGTGTCAACACTTTGTGAGGATAACTGGTATTGATTGATTCTTTGATGTGATTGCGTGTTAGTGAGACTTGAAAATGATAAAGACATTTTTTTCTTTGTAGTAGATATAACCCAGAGCCAAATAGTCAACCCTGCATTAATTATAGGACATCCATTTGAACCCCTTCTGAGCCAAAAATAATATTGTTCTTAAACAGAACACCCTAAACCTAATGCTGGAAAATCTCTTAATTGTGTGAGTAATCAACATTTATTAGGTTTTCTTATGAATTTCATGTGTGAGGAATCAACATAGATGATTTGAGTAGGCGACATCAACATTGGTAGGTTAATTGACGTTCTTAATTGACATAGCCATTAGAGGGATAAGGAAAGAAGTCAATCCTTAGTGCCTTTAATTGATATTTTCTCAATAATTTACAGTTCTTTGTCATTTAATTTCAATTCAACTCTTTATGCAAAACCCATTCTGTTTTAATCTACTTAGTAAGATAAAATTGGGAATTTCCATTGAAATCGTTCCTCGTGGGATCGACTTTTATTTAATCGAAATACTATACTGCGATTTATAATTTTGGTACGCTTGCCAATAATTCAACAATTTGAAGGAGTGGAAAAGAAGACAAATATAGTAGAAAGTAATGTTTTTTGGATTAAGAGAAAGATGGTGGAAAGTGAATAGAAATAAGTAGAAAAATGGTAGATGATGAAATTGATGTGATTGAATAAGAAAATGAAATAATAAGATAAAAAGTATATTGACAAAAATACTCTTATTATTGATTGTAAGTAAAATAAGTATAAGTTAAAATTGTGATGTAATAAAATAATATAAATTAATTAATTTATATTATAGATAAACATTTAAATATATTAAAATTATTTTATATTTAAATCATACAAATAATTTGTGATATTTTATAGAAATATTAGATTTTAATTTTTATAATTATAAAAATTTAGAAGTATTTTTAAAAAATTTTAAAAAATATTATATGGAAATGTATAAAAGCAATGAGGGGGAGATTGATGGAAATGTCCCTACATTCCCAAGAGATGATTTTGATGATGATTTAAGTCAACTACATTCAAGTCAACACCATTCAAGATGAATTAAGGACAAGCTAAATTTAAGACGTTGGTGAAAATGTGAAACATTTCCCTACATGCCCAAAATATGTTTTTTATAAAGATGATGATTCAAGCAAGCCCAAGATGATTGTCTGAAGACTAGATAGAGTCTTAGAATACTGGATATGGAGGCACAAGTTGATGAAGTAATATTATGCATAAGCCTCCAAAGCACAAGTGTGATAAAATTCATAACATGATATTTTTCTCTGTCATAATCAATTATGATGCATCAGAAATGGAAAAATGATTCTCTCTGTCATAATTGATTATATTGGTAACATAATCAATTATGGCAATTCAAATTTGAAAAATATATCTATTTTGAAGAATAAATATTTTTAATATATCCTGATTTTTATTCATAAAAATATTAATGTCCAACGGCCATTTCCTGATTTAATTAAGTTTTGATGAAAAAAAAAACACAATTACAGAATTCAAAAATACAATTTACATTTAATCAGTTTTGAGAAAAGAATTTTGAGCAAGTCAACAGAGATATTTTACACCTTTTGAGAAAACCCTTTTCTGTACTGCCTTCTGTGTTTTCATTGTTAAACACACTTGTTCTTAGAGATTGACATTCTATAGGCTTCTACAATTTGTTGTCTCCATTACCCAGGTGTGACTGTTCTTACTTTTATTACCTTCATCCTTTGTGTATTGGTGGCAATGGAAGTACTTTTCATCCCTAGTGTGATTCTAGGGAGGTGTTCATCCTTAGTGGGATTCTAAGGAGATGTTTTCATCCTTTGATTTGTTCAAAGGAGGTTTTCATCCCTAGTGTGATTCTAGGGAGGTGTTCATCCTTAGTGGGATTCTAAGGAGGTGTTTTTCATCCTTTGATTTGTTCAGAGGAGGTCTTCATCCCTAGTGGGATTCTAGGGAGGTGTTCATCCTTAGTGGGTTTCAAAGGAGGTAATTGTCTTTTTAATTAGTTTACTTTTTATTGGTTCCTCTGCTGAGCTGATTGTAATTTGTAAACTAAATTTGAAAGATAGTGAATTGAGAGTCACTCTTGTGTTAAGAGTTGACTGGGAACTTTATGTAGGGTTGGATATACCCGAACCAGTATAAATCATTGTATGCTCTTCTCTTTCCCTTATCTCTTTCTCTTTTCCTGATTATATTATCGATTTCGCTTTATCTCGTGTTCTAACAAATTATTGACTCACAAATAAATTTTTAATTTGACATCTATTTTAATTTGTGCATCTATTCACCCCCTCTAGATGTCATTTGTCTAACAATGTTTAATTTTAATTTTTCATGTATAATTTTATTAATTTAAAAACAAAATATAATAAAAAATCATAATAAAAATAAAATTATATATTAAAATTACATTATTAAAAAAATTAAAATTTATTGATAATTTACATTATAGTATTAATATATTTAAGTAAATTAAAATTTTATTTAAATATTTTAATTTCATTCTAAATAAAAATTATTAAAATATTTTTATATTCTAATATTAATTCATATATAATGAATATAACAATATAATTTTTAAAAATAATAATATATTTTTTAGTATAATCTATTATTGGTACTGTATGTAATTGATTATTTATATTTATATAATTATGAATAGTTAAAATAATTAGAATATAATCTATTAGTTAAAATTATATATTCTAATGAAAAGAGTGTTTTATTTTTAAAATTATAATTTATAATTAAATAAAAAAATTATAATTAGTTAGTAGATAGTAATAATATATATATATATATATATATATATATATATATATATATATATAATTAACATATTTTTGCATTAAAAATAAAAATTTAAATATAAATATAAATAGATATAAATAATGAAAAAGAAATAATAATGTAATTTTTAATATATATTTTTAATAATAATATTTTATTTGGAATGAATTTTTTATTAGAATTAATTAATAAAAATATTTTATAATATAATATATCTTTTTGAAGGATAATTAAGGAAAACACAAAATACTGATCTTTTACCTTCCGATCTTCTCTATGGAGCGAAGAAATACATATTAGTGTAGAATGTAGGTTTATTTCTTTTCAAATCAGTGTGCTTCCATTAAAACAAACTTGGTAACTGTTATACAATCCGCGCTTCCTATTTTTCAACTACAAAAAATAACCTGAAACAAATAGAGGCTAAGACTTCAGTCTTAATCAAGAACACTTTGGAATCTACCTAGTTGAGTTTTGATAATGTTAAAAAATGGGAGGACAACATGTAAAAAAATTCCGATACTTAAGAGTCAGTACGATAATATGAGCATGGTGATAGCAAATACTAGTAAATATTAGTATGTTTACAAAAAGAATAGAATAAGTAACACTCTTGTCAAGTTATTTTAAATAATAATTTTATACTTATTTATGGTTGATTATTATCTCCAATATTATGTATAATCAAATAATAAAATATATTTATTTACACTTTTATATTTAAAAAAAAACAATCATTAATTAAAGGTCTTGGGTAAAAAGTAACTTTTATTTTATATATATATAGATAGGACAATAGTTTGATTCAAATTTGGTATAAATTTTGATACTTTTAGGAATTATTCCATGAAGGGCTCAACTTCACTTTATTTCAAACTTTCCAAAACAACCAATGTGACTTTGTGCATGGTGGTAGTTGTAAACTAAACTTTGAATCTGTCCACCAATGTGTAATATGAATAAGTTGAATTTTAAGGGAGAGAGTAATACAATCCTAGGGCTAGTCCATGCAACGTGGTAGAAAAGACACGACACAAGACTACTTCATTATTTGTATACAAATTTACTTGTACTTTATACATAGTCAAATGTTCCTTTTTTGTCTGTTGAACCATTGTATTTTTCTAATAAAAATGACTCTCAACTGGTCAAAAGAGGATGATTATTATACTCTTCGCATATTTCGATTTTCTGGATATGTTGTTGAGTTAGACTCAATGGTTGGTTCCTAACAAGAATTTCAAGGTGGGGTTTAAATAGTTGGTTCTCGATGAGAGTTCCAAGGTGAGAATTCAATAGTCACTAGTACAAAATAGGCTTTTAACATCGGTTCTAGAACCGATGTAGATACAACCAATGTAGAAAGTGTGACTTTCCACATCGGTTGTAAGGAACCGATGTAGAAAGTCTAATATTTTTTTTATTTTATTTATTCATAACACATCTCTAATTACCCTATCTATTGATCTAGAGTTTCCTAGATTATCCTCTCCCTTTTATAACCCTTTTATATTATATTTTTATTATTTATATTTTTTAGGAATTTGAATTATTATCGGATTAAGAGAATTGTCACTGGCAAGATTCGAACCCAAGTATAGAAAATTACGTGTCAATAAATAGAGGTCAAAATATTGACTATGTTATTTATAATTTGTGAAAATAGGCAACAAAATAATCTTAAACAAATTAAAATCAATGTGATAATGTGAAAAAAATTCACAATATATCAATAATATACTTAAATAATTTATATATTTTTTAATAAATTTATTAATTTTACATTTGATTTTTCATAATTTCTTTTGACCATATACTCGTAATTAATATATATTTTTTTCTTTTCTATATATGTTGTTTTAACTTTAACGTGACAGAGATATCTTAATGTCAATAATAGATTTCTTTAGTAATTTATGGGATTTTTTATGTAAATTTTACTTAGAATAGATAATTCTCTTGTAAATAATAGTTTCTTAAAAAAACTAAAATTTATAAAAAAATTCCTTAAAAAACAGTACAAGAAATTTCCCAGTTAACTAACAAAATTTAGTATGAAATTTATTTTTAACTAATATGTAACTAATTAAAAAAACTAAAAAATACAGTTGTAATTAATATGTAATAAAATAATTAGAAAACTAATACTTTTCTAACTATTTCCTCGATCAATAAAAAATAATTTAATTAAAAAATGTTTTTGTTACTAGTTCCTCGTTATGAACAAAAAAGAAATTTTAATACAATTATATTATTTTTCTCCCGCTATTTCTTAACTAAATTTCATAGTATACTATAATAGCTAAACTATATCAAATTTATTGTAATTTTTCTTAAAAAAAAAAAAATCAGTTACGAGAAATACTCGGAAATTTTTCTATAAGTAATTATTTGTAAAAATTATGGGTTTTTTTTATTGAAAAAAATGTCCACAAGAAATAATTACAAATTTTCCTCAAATTTGTAAAACTTTTATGGAAATTTAATGTAAATACATTATATATATATATATATATATATATATATATATATATATATATATATATATAAATTTGCAAGAAAATTAGTAAAATTTTAAAATAATTTGTTGTAATTTTTTTATAAATATACAAAGAAATATTTAATAGTATTTAAATAAGTGTGAAAAGATTTTATACGTAATATTCTTTTATAATTTTTTTCTTAAAAATTATTCTTTATAATAAAAAGACAAAATTAATTAGTATTTTTAAATATTATTTTAAATATAAATCCCCTTCATTTAATAATAATGACATTTTTTTTAATTGTGAAGGTTTTATAATCTCTTATTTATTCTTCTTTCCTTATTTTTCATAATATCATTTGCATTTCCAACTTCAAATATTTTTTCATCCCCAAATTGAAAATCTAGTTGATGCCCTGTAGTCATCGTTGCCGCTCGTACAGGCACCGTCGTCATTCTTGTTGTGGATGCTACTGCTCCTAAGTTGTCACTACTGTAATTGTGCTTGTCACGCCACTGCTCCTTCTTTCGTCACGCCACAACTTCTACAAACCTATGTTGTGCTATTTAATGAAAACATTTTTTATAATAATTTTATTAAAATTTTTACATATTTAATATATTTCTTTAATTAATTATTAATATTTAATATAATTTTTATAAAAAATAAATAAAAATCTCTAAATCTAATTTATTATTTAAATTGTATAATTTAACTAATTATTTGTTTATTTGTGTAGAAATAATAAATTGTAGAAATTATAAAGGCAAAACTGTTGAAAAATCGAAGCACTATAAAAAAAATGGAAAGATAGTCTTAATTTTATTGAAGCCAAAATAAAAAATTACTCTCGATTTCACCGAAGCAAACTTGAGACATTGTTGAGAAAAAAAAATTGAAGATACTGTTGATTATATTAAAGCCAAAATTGAAAACTATTCTCAATTTTAGTGAAACAAAATAAAAGAAGTTTATTCTATCGTAAAACCATTCTCAAGATTCCATCGAAATCAATCAAAGGGAATTTATTCATTAAAAACCATTTTCGATATTGTTATCGAGAAGAAAGATCGAGAATAGAAAAGAGAAATATGATTGATTGATAAATCGATAAGATAGACAAAAGAAATCATTCGATGTCCGATTAGAAGTACACAGCACATAACATCGAGAGGCACAATCGAAAATTGAGTGAATGATAACCAAATGCTTATTGCCGAATAAAAAACTAAGAAACTAGAATCATATGATGTTAAGGTTAAACCCAAAGTAATGCAAAATGTTCGATATCATCGAATGCGAAGGGAACACGGACATCGAAACCATAAAGAGAAGAATAAGTCAAACGCACGTATAGAAAGCAGTTCTGGAATCATGGAAGGAGTCGAGGATCGTGAGAACGTGGGAAACTGTAGAAAAGAAACTGTCATGCACGAAAGAACGTGGTAGTAGTCTTGTTAACTGCTCCTAGAAGGCTTCAACGACGCCTAT